>NDFZ01005333.1:187762-273330 GCA_002192655.3 Mamestra configurata
AAAAAAAAAAAAAAAAGGTTAATTCGGGTTTCTAATGTTTTGTTACAAGTTTTGTCGTTAAATCAATAAAATCCACTACACTGTCTGAGTTAAGAACTGTATTTAGCCATTTTTTTTTATTTTTTTGTAGCGATATTCTTCGATAGACTTCAATAGTCAAGGAGGCAGTTTCGCATACTCCCATATATTTTGTTAGAATGAAAATAAGGAATGTCTGGTGCTCTGGGATCTCAGTCCAGTATATTGCTACAGCGATCTGCAGTTAGAATAAGAATTGTTTAGTTAGCTCTTCATATAAGACAAGTTGTAGTGACGGAAAACTCTAGAAAATTAATTTGCATGTCAAACGCATTCTGACTGAGACACCTCTAATTTCCATATATTAAGACAAGTTTTTGAAATTTGATTGTAACAAAGGAGAGACGATTTGCGACTTGAATAAGCTTTGATATAATTTGTATCTAAGGCTAAAAAATTGTAACACCCTATTCCTTTATAGTACTTAGAAACATGTGTACCAAGAAAACGCTTGAAAAAATACCAACGCCATTTCCATAATTTAACCATCCAGCTAAATCCAAACCAAATTCTTCGTCAAGGTCCATTTCAAAACACAAATCCACATCGCTTAAGAAACAAAAAGAATACGTAATACTTACCGCTTCTATATTTAGCACTGGTGCAAACGAAAGCCTGGCTTTCATGTTTTTAAATAAAACGTCCATGTTTTATTTAGACGCCGTCCGTTGAGCGAAAACATTCAAATGCTTTTCAAATAAAATGGCGTTCAGTGACTATATGGTATTTGAATTTGATGTTGATTAATGTAAATTAATGGTGGTCATTGATGCCTTGGAAAGGAAATGGTAAATAGGTGTTGTTGTTGACTTTCTTTGTCCTTTTTTCATCACTTATGAGGAATAAGAGATTCTTTAATAAGCTGTCACAGAATGAAGAGGTATATGTATGTAGAAGCTTTTTGCTACAGTGTGTGATGTATGGCTCATCAGTATCTGCCGGTCAATTCTGTAAACTTCACGAGGTAAGCTGTCATTCCATCTTGATTATATAGATTGTCAGCTCACCTCGTGATCACTTTACCCAAGCCCTCACATCGACATGTTTACAGAATCGACCGGCTGTACTAAAAAGTTAAGATATCCACTTACGAAATATAGTGACAAACAGTTTTCCCTGTTGTCACTATAATTCCCGAGTCAAGGAGACGTACTTAGATAAACATTCAAGAAGGACCAAAATAATATGGAGTACTATACCAATTCAATTGAAACGCTTAAGGGCTGGTAACTTTTTACATTCTTGTGAGGTACAAAATAAAACAAATAATAAAAGAGAGAGACACAAAAATGTCTCCAACATCACGTACTTAGTTGAAGTGTTCGCTTTGTTTTGCAATTTTCTCGACAAATTTCCACGCAAAAGCATTAAAGTCTTAAGTTTCCGAACAAACTGGGAGCACAATTTCGTAGTTTGGGCGAAGTTTGACGTTCAAGGTTCTGTGGGGCGAGAACGGCAATTATGTGGGCTAAGTGGCAATACCTATAGTGCTGAATTATGTTGGGATAGGGTCTATTTCAGCTGGTTTGGATTGGTCCTTTCAAACTTATTTGGTCCTTTAGGATAATTAGCTCTGTTCTTGTTTTGGAGCGGCAAGAATTAAACTTGGGTGGAAATTGCTATTACCTATTTCCATAATTTGCACGAATTAAATAACAAAGATCTTATCGAAACACAAATAAACAATTAATAGTTTTTTTGAAGTTTTATTTACATTAGCTTCTGCCAGAGGCTTCGCCCGCGTTTTAGTGGGAAACCCAAGGGAACGTAGGTACTCCCGGGATAGAAAGAATTCTGTGTTACAAAGCCGGACATAAAGATCCAATGCTTTAGGAAATATCTACAACCAAGGATGAGGGAGCGATAACATGGCAATAGTATGAAAAAATAGTATTACTTTAAACACATAAAGTAACATACAAGTATAAATAGGTCAAATAAAGGTAAGGTCCTTGCAGACGCGACGCGACAACGCATTTTCATAGGAATCTTTAGAGCCTTAAAGTTACGTTTGCGATTTGAATAGAAAGCCGGCGAGGCGTTTGTTTCAAATGTCGCGAATATGTTAATGCTTATAGTATCACAGAGTTATTAAAATGCTATAAATAAGCCTTTTATTTTGTCACACAGGTGTTAACATTTAAAATTCTGTTCGATACACCTTTTTACAATAACGACTACTGTGTCCTCACAATTTTCGCAATGTGATGTCTGATCCATTCACCGATCTTCTTACGACGTATATAATAACATAGTTTTATTTATGACTAGGCTGAGGTAATCCAGCTTTGTCATCTAATCTTAGTTCTGTAGAAGTACCTAAATGCAATACCACGTACGTCTCTATTTCAACAATATTCTGATCTGTATCTGAATTAGGAACTGCCCTTACAGGGTGATCAATCACTTTACCTCTTCAGAAATAAACAACTTTCCATTCATGAACTCGTGCTCCGATTCGCAAGTTCCGTAATTCTGACAGACGATTACATCTCGATGTTATCGCCAGCCATACATTCACTGATAAAACTGACCCTAAACAATGTCTAGTAGTTTATCGTTGGACAAGCATTGCGAAGATAGCGATGGCCAGCCAGTGAAAGTGATGGGCTGGGCACTGACCAGAGGACTGACATCGGAAAACAAACTCTACCAGCCAAAAGCTAGAGCGTGTTTTTGAGTGGTCTTGGTTTCGCGTGAGACCTTTCAGTCGGTGATATCATATTAAATGTTATTGTATAACACCGTATAATGTGTGCCTTGGATACTCTTCGTGTTTGTCGACTGGCTCTCATAACACTTAATTTGCAGAGAAGTCGGCAAGTCAAATGAAAGGTTTCTAACCGCAGCGTCAAGTCCTATAATTGAAAAGCAAGAACTTGACTCAATTACTATGAATAGAGCGGATTTCGCGCTTCTTTTAATATGTTATGATGAAGGTGGGTGAATGTAAATAGAAATACAAGATAAGGTTGACGTAACCTATTCATAAGATAACGATATATGCGACAGTTATATTTAGAATAACAAACTACCAAATCACGACTAGGAATGTGCAATCAACCGGTTTAAACTGGATTCTATAGATGGGCAATCAGACAGGCTTAAACCTGATTATTGAATTTTAACCCATCTCTAATCACGACACAAATGGACGTAAGTCGCCAAATAGACCCATTGTACAAATTATGTGGTGAACCGACGTGGAGATAGATCTCAAACACAATCTTTGGGAAACAAAGGTACTTTGTAACAACAAGTTCAGTTAACAAACCCTCATCCCTGATACGAACACAGATATGTCACAAGCAGAACATATCAAACCAACTAAGATAGTAAAGCAGGTGACTGCGGCCCACTCACGTAAAAGGAGTGACAAGCCAATCTCGGACACGGAGCGCACGGTTTTTCGGAGAATGCAAATTACTGACTAGACGTGCCAAAGGCATAGCAAAGCGTAGCACACAGCATTCTACTGGCGATCTCAGTGTCCACATTTTATGTGCTGAAGACGACCATGATACTCCAAAAGAATTTGAATTATTTTACCCAATACGGATAGTAGATGCTTAAAGATTCTTTGACATTGTCTGTCAAAGCATTTCAAGTTACATAGAAGAAACCTCTAAGAAAATGTAGAGTACTAGAATTTTCACGAGGCTTCGCTCCTGTGGTATCTTTTTATCAGCGCAAAAAAAAAATCTTAAGATTACATTTTAACTCCATAAAACATAAGATTTTCATTTCAAAAATATTTTGTTTATCGTGTGTGAATATTTTGACGTCGCTATTGTTGTCAACATGATCACAATATATTTTGCGATACGCTTATTATAGACCCTAAAGCAAATCAAGCGGCAATTTAGGGTTGCAGGCACGATTTGGGACCAGTTTTCTGATAAAAAAGGGTCAGGTATCGTCTTGGATTGGAAACGCGTCCGATTAATTGATAACTCCCCGTTGCGTTAGTACCCAAACGTCGATTTTTGTCCTGATTGCCGAACGGTGTCTATCAGAAATAAGCCACGTATTTATTTCGAGAGCTCGCAGCTAAAACAACAGCCGTACGGGTCGAGGTTGAACAACGCTTGCTGAGGTCGGTCTTTGGATGGGTGATCATCCATTACGTATCGAGACCATTCCATGCCTCGGAAAACACGTTAAGCCTTTTTTCTGGATATAATTTTTTACAGCTTTGACACCCGTTGCGGGTAGTCAGAAGCCAAACAATTTGAAATCAATTTTTTATTTTTGCCCAGTTACTGGATTGTGCAGATCAGATCGTCATGTCATCAGTCGCTTCATGTAAAATACTGGTATTTAGTTGCATCCGGTTAGACTGGTAGGCGACTCCAATATAGATGAAAAAAGGCTAGGCCGAATTTGAATTTCGGAATCTCATAGGAAGCTAAGAGCATTGAATCGTCAGCTAGCATTAGAATATTGACCGATACTTCCAGGATCCTACTTTCCACAACGAGGTCACCGTCCTGAGGTTTGTTTCAAATAGGACCAAGAACTAAGTCAAGCATAGACTACTAAATCTCCAAAACTAAACCACTCATCGTAGCAGTTTGACATTTAACAGTTATCGTGGGAAATGTTCAAGCAGATGCTTCAATCAATCAATTTACTTTCACTGTGAATGTACTCGGCCTTCCGCCACAAGTATGTACTTGAGCACCTCGTGCAAAAGTGAGTTGGGACTTCTTTTGTCGCTTTGTGATGAGCGAATATTGCTTTTACAGCAATATGCGTATCATTCCTATCATTAGTAAGGTTTTGTTCTCTTCGTTGTTCAGTACGACACTTTAATCATTAGGGACGGCTAAACTGAGCTCCTTAGTGAGTTCAAGTTGTGCTATCCGATAGCTGACAAATGCTTGCACTGTCTGGACAGGTCTTCTCAAATTTGTGTGTGGTGTTTCTCAAAAGACCACCTCACACATTAACCTACATGGTTCTCATATGATTTGACCAGTACGGATTGTATGGACTTTAAAACAAACTTTAACCTCTGAGTTTTTCGGTGTGTCTTCTCAGGGTAGTCGGTTAGGAAACACCAGCCTCATCAAGTTTAAACTGAACAAAAAAGGTTGACATGTAAGGTTATTTTTAAATCATTTACTAAATTAATATACCTGTATTAATTTTGTAAATTATTTAAAATTTTATCAGTATTATTTACTGTTTTTTTTTTCAGCTGTTTTGTCTGGCAGTCCACTTAACGATCAGAAACATTATAAAGCTAGTCTGCACCTTTGCGATTCTTGTATCGTTTTCTATTTAGCATTATTTATTCGTAAGGCCACAAAGTTTATCACAAAATCTTCTTTAATCTTAAGTTAATACAAGTTTTCATCGTCTGAGGCTTTGAGCATGAAATGACTAATCTTAATCATTTCTTGTGTAAGTGTGTATGTCACTGAACTCCTCCTAAACGGCTGGACCGATGTTGATGATTTTTTTTGTGTGTCTTGGTGCCCTGCAAGCGATTTATATAATTTTTCGTCATACACAAAGCAAACGTTCGGATAGGACAACGTCTGTCGGGACCGCTAGTCTTATATAATAATATCCGCGTTGCAAGTTATTCTTTAAACTACTTGAATATATAGACTTAGCTGACGTTGCTTGCAACGGTTTTCAAACATATACTCTGCACCCTTTTGTGTATGGTAGTTAGATGTTCCTGAGTAGCTGAAAGCCCGTGATTGGGTTTGAGATTATGCCTGATAACATGATAACACGGCGGACACCTAAATGGACACCACTATACTAATGGAATCGCGATGACAGCATCCATTAGATGGATTCCCAAAACATACTTCAATTTATCTGATAGATCATTCCAATGGTCTTTGTTGTTCCAAAATATCAAGCCTTTTTTTTTTTTTAAGGGTGGGAAATCATCAAATGACTTCTTCCGCTCTGGGTGGAGCGGAAGGGCGTGTCAGACTCTTACTGACTAAAACCCATCCGTGTTCCTTCTAAAGCCCAGGGCCGCGGTGACACTTTCGAACAAATTCCGCAACCCTGGAAAATATCAAGCCTGCCTTTTGAAGGTATGCGGAACAGGGTGTAAAGACTTGCATACCTCCATTGGAAAGGGAAGATCCTCCGACCGGACGGTTGTTGTGTCCGGTGGGCAACTGCCCGACAGTTGATATTCGGGCTGTTGTATATGTTCAAATCGCACGGTAAACTGATGCCGCGATGCAGCATTTTGTTAGTAGTTCGTCGCTAGCGGGATAGATGGCGTTGCGGTTCTTTTTTTTGCCTTATACATTTTGCTTCGTTAGTTTTTCTTGCTACATGATGTTGGGTCAGCTTCCAATCAAACTGACTGCAGCTGAATACTATTATTTTTCATCAAGCGACTTCCTATCTGACCTCCACAGCACTGCTGGTCGAGTAAACATGTCGAAGTGAAGGCTTGGGTGAGGTGATCACGAGATGAGCTGTCAATCCATATAATCAAGATGTCTCGTGATCACGAAGTGAGCTCTCATTCCATCTTGATTATATGGATTGACAGATCACCTCGTGATCACTTCACCCAAGCCTTCACTTCGATACGTTTACAGAATCCCCTAACCAAGACTGATGTCAGATTGTCTGGCTTCTGACTAGTCGCAACGACTGTCAAAGATGTATAAATGACAGCCGGGACCAATTTTGCTTAAATGACCTCAACATTCCAGTTCCTATTTTATAGAAAATATGTACCTCATAACATGTTTTCTGTTTCCAGGTGGAATAACATCATTCTCCCCGATGATAAACAATTCGGTACATGTTATCATGTACAGTTACTATCTCCTATCAGCCGAAGGCAGCCCAAAGATGAAGGCAGTCCTTATCAAGTATAAGAAATGGCTCACTATTATGCAGATGGTATGTATCTTTGCTAAAGAATTCTAGGAGAATAATGACCGTTATCTGTATGTATGAACCTGAGGAAGTTGTAATTAAGGACCAATCAGTTTCAGGTTTTTGTCCTAAGATACTAGGATAAATCCTAACTTATACAATAGATGCGAAAGTTTCTTTGTTACGCTTTGACGCCTGAATCACTAAACCGATTTTAATGAAATTTTGGTACAGAAATAGATGGGACCCTGGAGACTGTTTTAGGCTATTAACGCGAGCGAAGCCGCGGGCAAAAG
The DNA here is from genome assembly GCA_002192655.3 of Mamestra configurata. Lineage (NCBI taxonomy): Eukaryota > Metazoa > Arthropoda > Insecta > Lepidoptera > Noctuidae > Mamestra > Mamestra configurata. The sequence continues at coordinate 195,010 of NDFZ01005333.1, forward strand.
CTAGTAGTAGGATAAAGAGCATATAGAGGTATGTGGTATAGAGAGTAAAGTCCCGCACACCTCCACTGAAAATGGGAGGATCCTCCGACCAGACGGTTGTTGTGTGGTGGGCAACTGCCCGATAGTTGATATTCGGACTGTTCTATATGTTCAAATGGCATTGAGAACTTTGCTTACGCGATGCAGGACTTCGTTGGTAGTTCGTCGCTAACAGGATAGTTGCGGTTCTTTTTGTTGCGGTACAGATTTTGCTTCTTCATTTTACAAGTACTTATAGTAAGTTAGGCCATACCTAAAGACTAGAGGGCCTAGACAAGATTATATGCTATCAGCGATAAAGTTCTGAATGTATGGGATTGACATGCGCTCCAGAAATGTCATGGGATCCATATCATTTGTTTTAACAATCGTTAAGCCTATCGTAGAGCCTTTGGATTCATATTAACTGGTCATCATCTGCCTAGCCTTTTCCAAACTATATTGGGGTCGGCTTCCAGTCAAACCGGATTCAGCTGACTACCAGTATTTTACGTGGAGCGGCTGCCTACCAGACCTCCACAACCCATTAACTGGGTAACACGGTACTTCTTGGCAAGACTGGTGTCAAATTATCTGGCTTCTGACTATCCGTAACGACTGCCAAAGATCTACAAATATCAGCCGGGACCAACGGCTTAACGTGCTTTCCGAGGCACGGAGGAGTCTCGGTATGTTAAGATGGTCACCCATCCACAGACCAACCTCGGCAAGCGTTGCTTAACCTTGAAGATCGATCCGATCTTCTCGATTAATATTAACTGGTAACGTCCTAAAAACTATACAGGGTGACGCTGTGGTAGTGTCCCTCAGTTATCGGGGTCAATTTCGTTGCAAATTAGCTCTGGAACATCCCATTTGAAGGAACGCACTCGTTTATCACCCTATATATGTAGATAAGCCATGGGGTATGAGCTGGATTCGTTCACTATTTCAAGCAGCAAAATCTTTCCTACAATATTAAGGCTGCTATTTGAATTCATATTGATGTATCCGTAGGGAAGTCGAAACCCAATTTCCTGCCAAACGGCTAGCAGAAATAGCAAGGTTAGAACGTGCACGATTGACACTTTTGGAGCACTGAGGCGATATCGTACGATTTTAATTCCCTTTCGTGTTTGGGAGCACATAATCTACTGGTTGGGATTCTCAGAGCATGTGACATTTACTTCGATTGTTCTTTTACAACAATTTTAATAATTAAAGAGTGTCAGTGGAGTTTCTTGTACGATCCTTTCCATAGAGATCTGCGCGGCGAACGAAAAACTAGTTACATCTTTCTGACTGACCGATTCCTTGACAGTTTTACGGCCGGTTTCAATAACGTATCTATCTTTTTGACTGTTGGTTAAAGGTAGATACGTTATTGAGACCGGCCGTAAGAGTACCTGTCAACTGTTTAATAGAAACAAATGTTTTACACTTTGATTAATAACTCAATGAATTTTAAGCGTGATTGGTCTCTGTATTTGAAAGAGTTCATTAGTAATCAGTGATGCATTCGATACGTGACCACATTAGTAAATTGTTTGGTCCTTCAGTCCGTGCGAATCAAAGGACGTCTTGATTTTCACAGCTAAAAGGTTGCGATTAAAGGATTGACTTTGTACATTGATTTTGTAATGACANTCTTCTCGATTAATATTAACTGGTAACGTCCTAAAAACTATACAGGGTGACGCTGTGGTAGTGTCCCTCAGTTATCGGGGTCAATTTCGTTGCAAATTAGCTCTGGAACATCCCATTTGAAGGAACGCACTCGTTTATCACCCTATATATGTAGATAAGCCATGGGGTATGAGCTGGATTCGTTCACTATTTCAAGCAGCAAAATCTTTCCTACAATATTAAGGCTGCTATTTGAATTCATATTGATGTATCCGTAGGGAAGTCGAAACCCAATTTCCTGCCAAACGGCTAGCAGAAATAGCAAGGTTAGAACGTGCACGATTGACACTTTTGGAGCACTGAGGCGATATCGTACGATTTTAATTCCCTTTCGTGTTTGGGAGCACATAATCTACTGGTTGGGATTCTCAGAGCATGTGACATTTACTTCGATTGTTCTTTTACAACAATTTTAATAATTAAAGAGTGTCAGTGGAGTTTCTTGTACGATCCTTTCCATAGAGATCTGCGCGGCGAACGAAAAACTAGTTACATCTTTCTGACTGACCGATTCCTTGACAGTTTTACGGCCGGTTTCAATAACGTATCTATCTTTTTGACTGTTGGTTAAAGGTAGATACGTTATTGAGACCGGCCGTAAGAGTACCTGTCAACTGTTTAATAGAAACAAATGTTTTACACTTTGATTAATAACTCAATGAATTTTAAGCGTGATTGGTCTCTGTATTTGAAAGAGTTCATTAGTAATCAGTGATGCATTCGATACGTGACCACATTAGTAAATTGTTTGGTCCTTCAGTCCGTGCGAATCAAAGGACGTCTTGATTTTCACAGCTAAAAGGTTGCGATTAAAGGATTGACTTTGTACATTGATTTTGTAATGACAGATGGCCTGTTGCTTTTAAGGCATGGTGGATGTGCGCATTGCATTATTGAAAATAGAGGATTATTTGCTTCTAATTTACCGACCTACTTAGATAGCGCTCCACGTAAAAATACTGGTATTCAGCTGAATCCGGTTTGCCTGGAAGCCGACCATAATGTAATTGGGAAACTAAAACACATATCGCATTCCGCGATATTCTCCTGTCTCAGTATCCTGGAGTAGACATTATGGCCTGGACATGAATTAGGGCTGTCATTGCCTATTCATGTTCCAAATATAGCACAGCACAGCTCTATAATCTCTCGCCAATGACATGGGAGTGCCCCAAGAGCCCCAAATAATTTATTATTCTTATTCTATTTTAATGACGCGTTATGCACCAACATCACAGCTGTAAAACAGTCATTCTGATTGAAAAACGATATGAGAAACCTAAAAATGATTTTTAATTACCTATTCAACGGGTATCGTTGAATAGGTAATTACTTGACGGTTTCGTCGATTTTAATTTTTTTTCTTGTGGCGTCCAAAATCGACCATTTTGATTTTTCCTAATTTTTATGTGACATTCGCGCCGTCACGACGAATCAAACGACGTGTCATTTATCAAAATCGACCCACGCGTTTGGTCTAAATAGTGCCACAAAGGTAAAAACCCACATATATACATACATAGGCTGATAAACACATTACCCTTTTGCGTCGCGCAGTCGGGTAAAAACAGCGAAAGCACAATCGGCACCAATCGGTAGGAAAATAGCTACGTGTTTGTGCGTGGTATATAAGATAGAGAGTGCGAATAGATATAGTTTTATTAACCCCCGACGCAGAAACGACAGAGTGTTATAAGTTTGACGTGTCCGTGTGTGAGGCTTGTGTGCTCTCGAACGGATGAACCGATTTTGACTTTGTTTTTTTTTGTTTGAAAGGTGAATTATTATATTTCTATGATAGTTTACATATCATTGGAGTGCTTTAGATAAATTAGTCATGCCTCCAAGGATGGGTGGCTTACTTTATTTGCATTTTATTATCAATGTGACAACTAAAAATGTTGGCGCAACACGGTTGGCGCAGTGGTTGAGCGACTGACTGCTGCGCTGCGTGTCGCGGGTTCGATTCCCGCACGGAACAAATATTTGTATGGCCTACAGATAGTTGTTCCGGGTCTAGCTGTTTGTGTGTGTGAGTTTGTATGTTTGCGAACGCACCCACGATACAGGAGAAAATCCTAGTGGTAACGTTAAAAAAATGTCTTTCAGCTGCCCAGCTTTTTCCAAACTATAATTAACTAATACCAGTATTTTACGTGGAGGGATTGCCTATCTGACTTCCATGACCAGTAACTGGGTAACACGGAACTTCTTGGCGAAACTGGTGTCAGACTATCCGGCTGCTGACAATCCGTAACGCAGTCGTTACGGATTCATCATCATCATCATAATATCAGCCGAATGACGTCCACTGCTGGACATAGGCCTCCCCCACGTGACGCCACAACAACCGGTCCTGTGCGTCGCGCATCCATCGGCTACCCGCGACCCTCACCAGTTCTTCAGTCCACCTTGTGGGAGGCCTTCCAACGCTGCGTCTTCCGGTACGCGGTCGCCACTTCAGAACCCTGCCCACTGCCGCTTCGGTTTGGCGATCCTTCGGGCTATGTCGGTAACCTTGGTTCTCTTGCGGATATCGTCCTTCCTGATTCGATCACGCAAGGAAACTCCGAGCATTGCCCTCTCCATTGCTCGTCCGGGATGTCTTCGGTATAGTGACGGATCAACCTAGCTCTTGGGTCTTTACTCGATTTGCAGTGGGTTTAGTCATTAACGTGTATAACTGTCCATAGAAGGTCTCGATCTCCCTCAGAAACTCCGATACCGCTATAAGCTTCCGATAACGTTACGGATTGTCAGCAGCTAAAAATTCTTTGGCAGTCCAAAGAGCTACATATGGTAGCCGGGCCCAAGGGTTTAACGTGATTTCCGAGACACGAATGAGTCTCGACATGTTAAGATGGTCACCCATCCACAGATCGACCTCGGCAAGCGTTGCTTAATCTTGAAGATCGACCCGTGCGGCAGTTATTATTTAGCTCAAGCACAAATGGTATGGGAGTGCTTAAGATAAATTAACCATTCCTCCAAAGACTATGATGGCTTCTTTTTGAAATAGTTTAACTGAATGTGCTGACGTTTATATACCTCATTTGCACATCTGATTGAGTTAGATTCGAGGGGTCATTTTATGGTGGGAAGATTAATTATGCTATTGGTGTATTTATATAAGGTTGAGATTTCAGCACTGACATTAAGGATTAGAATATAGTGCCTAATTTGAATAAATGACTTTTGACTTTAGATATATAACCCATTCAATAATTTACCAGGGGATTTAAAGTGTGGAAACATATTTAAAGGAAAACTCAAGATGTACCCTGTAACCTGCCAGGGTTGCGAAATTGGTTCAAAAGAGTCACCGCAGCCCTGGAACGCAAAGGGCTTTAGAAGGAACACGGATGGGTTATAGTCAGTAAGAGTCTGACATGCCCTTAGTGACGACTTCCCAAACTTAAAAAAAAAAATGCCAAGCATGCTGCATGGTCAAACACATCATGGCTTTCCATAAAGTGACATTGTGGTCAAAAACGAACCTAACAATATTACAAGAAATAAAAAAACTAGCCAAGTGTGAGTCAGACTCTCACACGAAGACCATAAACCAAAAAAACACTTTTCTTCTATGAGAGCCCCGTTTAATTTTTAAGTTAATTAAGTTTATTATTTGTTGTTATAGTGGCAACATAAATACATCATCTGTGAAAATTTCAACTGTCTAGCTATCACGGTTCATGAGATACAGCCTGGTGACAGACAGACAGACGGAAGGTGGAGTCTTAGTAATAGGTCCTGTTTTTACCCTTTGGGTACGGAACCCTAAAAATGTCAAAACATTTATTTAACCTTTTTTTTTAATAATATATAACTTAATATTCATAAGTTATATTATAAATGTGAAAGTTTGGATGGATGGATGTTTGTTACTCATGTGAAGAAGCTGAATGGCACTTGATGAAATTTGGCACAGTGGTAGACTATAGTATGGAATAACACATATGATACTTTTTATCCCGTGAGTATGTTTCCTTGGGATAACTTTCGACAGCTAATATATAATATGTTTCCTCTTTTCAGATCCAGTTCACATTCATGTTAATTTACTCCGCACAAGTCTTCTTGCCAAGCTGCCCCGCACCCCTAGGCATCACCATCCTATACTTTCCTAATGTCATATTTGTATACTACATGTTTTACGATTTCTTCAGACAAAACTATTTGAAAGAGAAGAATGTGCTGAGTCACGTTAAAAATGGTGTTAATAAAAATATTTAGGTATTGTTTTTATTATGATAAGTATGTTAAATGTAGATTAGATTTTTATTTTTTATTTTCTGCTTAATGATTGCAATAATGTTTCCAATGCTGGGAGTCGGGTATTTTCGCTGTGAAAGGCTGTTAGCCTGAATCTGTCGAGCATGAGAGTCAGTGTTTTGGGGGTAAATACAGAATGTAAATAGGTAGTACTGAGGAAAAACTAAAAAGAAAACGGTGATGTCAAAATTATTGTTCAGACAATGACTATGAATAAAATGTATAAATCAATCTAGGCAATATTTAGTGTTAATCTCAAACAGATAAAAATGTTATACATAAAAACACCTGCATGTTCCTATCAAATGCATATCAGTTACTATTTTCAACGAAACACAATAAAGTAAGTTTATTCCAATTCAATATGATTCAAAACTAATGGACAAAGGTTTTTATAAGAATTTAAAGTATGTTATGTTAGTTCTCCCAACACATAACAATAGTTACAAGTATCATTCATTCTATGTTCATAATAAGATCATGACATTCCAGTGGTGAATTCAAAAACATGGACATAACATTAAAAGATTTTAAATTAAAGTGTATTCTAGGTGTGGTAAAGATTCATAACTACAGTTCAAAAATGGTTACTATCTAGTGAACCAAAAGAAATGATACCTGAAAAAGTTAGGATTTTAGTACCTATTAGAATTGTGATTTTCATGTTAAATCACAATTATTACCACCATGGCTCAAAATGTTTGACGGCTAAACCAATCCGATTCCATTTATTTTAGCTAGCTTTCAACCAAAGCATTGTAAAAATCTTTTCTTTCATTTATCACCAAGAAATCTTTGTATTGGCTGAACATACACGGCCTTTGCCTCACCTTGGCATCTATGGTACACATAAACAACTCTCAACCTTGACATTGGCACTAAAGTTTCTAACTCTTTACAAATATTTTTATTCTGAAATCTCAGTTCTTTAATTCTAAGTTTGTATACTAGGTCACGGTATTGAGCAGTGTCCAATTTAATGAGTATTTTTATACACTTTAAGTGTTTATGCAGTTTATCTCATGAGGTTCTATCTTGAATTAAAATTTCGTGGACGTTGCTATGAACTTAACGCATTTTAAAATTATTTTTAAGGTAAGTGAATATTATGTTGAGAAAAACCGGATAGAAATTACAGTTTTAACGCCGAATAATTTGATAATACGGTTAGTATGAAACGTCACTTACCGTGTAATAAGAAAGCAGGCCAGCATTCTCGTCCAACACGAACCACCGGTACTGCCACCCCTTCATCACATTTGTCCATTTACTTAGGGAACCCTCCATCATGATTACAAGTCAAAAATTATAGCAAAATACATGAAAATAAATAAAGACTGTGAATTTTACACTGCGGTATGAACCTCTTCCACCATAAATAATCCATATGTTTGACAGTTCGAATTTGTGTTGCTAGCAAAGAAAAATTAAAATCGTTCATGTAGAAATCGATTTGCTACGATTGTTAATCGATTCTAATGCAATGGAATAAGCAATTAATGTTGAATTATTTTTTAAATTAACCGTTCGAACTGTATTTGGTGTATGTATTTTTGATGAATTAAAAATTTAAAACTGTGAATAATTCATACTTTTATAGAAACTTGTGTCAAAGCTATCATAGAATCTTATTGGATTTTTTAAAATGAGTAGGCAGCCAATTTGCAATCTACTAAGTACTAAAATGAACAGCTACGCGTGAGATAAACAGGGATTAAATGAAAGCAAGTTTAATAGGTAGTTATTTTATATTGTACAACCATTATCACTTTTGTAAAAAAACAATTACGACTACACGCAACAATCGCGTTGAATTTAATTTAGTAATACTAATACTAGACTATTTACAAGGATCAGACACCATTCGGCATTTTCTTATCAATGTCTCCTAAACGATCTGCCGGTTTTCGTTTTACTGTAACCTGATGATATTGACACTTGGTTTGTGTTTCCCTGATCTAAGTTTAAGCCTGATAAGTCTACATATAATGGCACATTTTCTGAACCTTCCGCAGCTACGTCATCGCTTTTGTCCTTATTAAAATTTTCTGGAGTACCCTCTCCTTCGATGGCTAGTGATTCAATGTCTTTGCTAAGAGAGTTGTTCTCTGCAGCCTCAACGAATGCGTTTGATAGGTCACCGTCCAGTTTGTTCACGCTTCCTGAAGCAATGTCGTACATGAAGATTTCTTTTCCATCAGCTGCTTCATCATTCCTGTAAACAAACATGTTCAATTAAAATGTGTCATGAAAGTGACTGTTTTGATTTAAAGTTGCAAAAAAATGGAGACTATAATTTCTTACCCAGTTACAAGCAAGACGACGGATTGCAAGTCAGTGGCAGTTTTCTTCTCAACCTCCAACCACTTCTCGAAATTGTCCTTTGTTGGTCGTTTCAGTACTTCTTGCAAAGTCTCACCAGCGACAAATTTAATTCCTTTTAAGTTTTCCTCAGCTGCTCGCTCTGTCCTTGCATGAGCACCCAAAGCTTCAGTCTCAACGGGAGCCAGAACAACGACTGACGTTACTTTCCTGCCCTTCAGGACATCCGGTAGCGGGAACTGATTGCCACTTACTTTCAATGGTAAATATCTGTTATACCTCTTGTCGTTTAATGCTACGGGATCAACTTGCGTGGCATTTTCTTTGATGTATTTCTCAGCCAATTGCTGTCCTTCTGCAGTATCAGGGTTAAAGTGAACAACTTTCATTTCAACAGCTTGGCCATTTGGCGGGGGAGCAACGTAACTGGGAACATTTTCTGAAGCAGCGAATTCCTGGTCATCTTCGATGTCTTCATCAATTCTAGATTGAATAGAATCTCCGTTAGGCTTGACATAGACGGGTCTATTTTCACTAGAAGCAATCTGTTGACCACCACCAGCACTAAAGAAGTTAGCCAGCTGGTCTGGAGGCAGAGAATCTAAAGGAGTTTCTCCTACTTTATCGTAATCCAATACACTGATGTCAGCGTTATCAAGAATGCCTGAAGACAACAGCTGTTGACGAAGGTCATCTGGTACTTCATCGGGAAGTTCAATGCTGGGCTTCTTTTTCTTCTCTTCATTTTTAGTTTCTGGTGCCGAAGTTACGGAGTTCTGTGTGGAAGATACATATTTCGAAGTTGTTGGTCTAATTTCTACTGTCCTGGATGTTGATTGATAGTAAGGAGGCGACGCTGTGCTTGTGGCGTATGTGGGATGTGGTCGTGACCTTTCTTGGATGTATTGCGATCTTGGCGATGTAGCTTGAACTTGCTGCTGGTAATTGCTCTGGTATTGTTCTTGTTGTTGCTGCTGTTGATGTTGTGAATGCAACAGTTGCGCTTGTAAACGTTGGATTTCTTCTTGTTGCTTTTGGACGTTATGTGCTAGCTGTAACCTAACTTGTTCCTGTTCAGCATCTATCTGTTGCTGCTGCTGTTGGTATTGCTGTTGCTGCTGTTGTTGTTGACGATGTTGTTGTTCTTGCTGGTGACGCTGCTGTTGCTCTTGTTGTTGACGCTGTTGCTGTTCATGTTGTTGATGACGCTGCTGTTTTTCTTGTTTTTCGTTGCGCTGTTGTTGTTCCTGTTGTTGGCGACGCTGATGTTGTTCCTGACGTTGCTGTTGTTCCTGTCGCTGTTGCTGTTCGTGTTGGTGGCGCTGTTGTTGCTGATTATGCTGTTGCTGCAGTTGGTGATACTGTTGCTGTTGACTAGGTGTTGGTGTAGGTTGACTAGGGCTAGACTCTCCAAGGCCACTGAAGGGTTGAGATGTAGGTCCATTTACAGTAATGTGCTGTTCATATTTAGATATAGCTGGTACCAGCTCACCTCCCCCAGGAACTAGACCACCAATGTTTTGTTGGTGATCAATGTTTGATTGGTGGTTAAAAGGTCTTTCCGATGGCGATCCTTGGTGGAAAACATCAGGCGTTGGTGAAGGTTGAGGATGGAAATTGTACAAAGGAGCAGCAGAAGGAGATGGAACAAACTGATTTTGAGGAGACGGAGATGGTGAGGGAAATGAATGTTGGAAAGGAATCTGAGGAGATGGCCTAGGAAGTCCTTGAGGTCCTTGATGGAAACTAAATTGTTGTTGGGGTTGAGGCTGCAGGGGATGTTGGTGGAAAGGTTGGCGATTATCTTCAATCAGTGGTGGAGAAGGTTTCAGGTTAAAGAAGGGTGAAGCGCTAGGGTTTATAGCGATGGAGGGTTTGTTGTGAATTGAGTCGAATTGCTGAGCTGGTCTCTGCTGAGGAAGTTGTTGGTTAAGAGGAACAATAGGAGGGCGGCGATGCTCTTGGAATTGTACTGGACTTGGGCTGGGGCTTGGGTGACCGAAAGGCTGCAGGGGTCTGCTAGGCAACTGTTGCTGTTTTGGTGGATCAACTTGTTCGGTGGTGATCGTGTGATAATTCTCTTGTAGGTATTTAGGATCATCGAAATAAGTATTGGGCTTGGGTGGGAAAGGCCTCTGTGGTCCGGAGTGGAAGCTAGTTCTTGGAGGTCCGTTGAACTGTGGTCTGGGGGCAAAAGAAGGTGGACTATTTATGCGTGAATGGAAGCTAGGTCCATTGTTTGCTCTGGGGAATGAGGCTGTAGGGAAAGCAGTAACTGGGCTGGGAGCAGTTGGGCTACCAAAATGTGGGCCAATGGGACCGTTAGAGAAAGCTGCATTGAAGGTAGGAGTGGGTCCGAATGGAATTCTGGGAGTTTGGGGCTGTTGCTGGGGTCTGAACGGTGACACTGATGGTCCTTGTCTTGGCAGCTGTTGTTCATTCGGCACTGGTTGAGGTTGGAATTGGATTCGGCTTTGAGCTTGTGGAGGCCCAGGCCTGAAGAATTGTGATTGCTGCTGGTGCTGATGTTGGTGTTGTAAGAAAGATGGCCGGGTACTGGATTCTACAAACTGTGGTTTGGGAGATGCAGAACGCTCTAGTTGCGGGTGACTTTGATGAATTTGGACAGTATGGTGGCTCTGTGGGGAGGGTTGCGGTGGAGGAGAATTGGGAAATGCGATAGCCGGCTTTGGTGCAGTTTCTTCATGGTGTTCAGAGTGACTGTGGCTTTCACGCCTGTCACTGTAATGACGGCCTTCATTACCGAAAGTAACCTTTACACTGCTGTCACTGTGATATACTTCAGATTCCGGCTTAATAATGGCTCGTAAAGTGGTAGTCTTAGGAGGTAGGTAAGGCTCAGGTGTCACCGTTACGTATTCATCTTCATGTTCATGGTGTTCGTCTTCATCGTTAGTTGGAGGAGTAATAGCTGGGATGGGTTTCTCATAAATGACCTTGTCCTTAGAATGAGGGTCTTTACTGTATTTTACGTAGAAAACATGCACGGGTTCCTTCTTTTTCTTTTGAACTGGTGGCGGAGGAGGAGCTGGCAGCGTCTCATTGGACTCCTTGATAATGATTTCGATAATAGGTTCAGGCTCTTCGTAGTAATGAGGACGCTGACTATACAAAGGAGCGGTGGGTAAAGTGCCATAAGGAGGACCGTAGCTTTCAGCACTGGACTGGTCTTGTAAGTTCAAGATTTTGGACTGAGCGTAGATTTCGTTCTTGTTCACAACCGTCTCTTCTAAGTTTTCCTGGTTGGGGTCATACAGGGGATCCTTTTGCGAATACTGCACGACTGGCTCCATCTGAACCGCGTATGGTGGCAGCTTTCCTTTCGTTGCTCCATGAGAAGTGCGTCGGTTGTTGCCCAGTGCTCTGTAATGTTGAACCCTTGAATGTGGGAGCACCAGTGAGTATTGTAAGTTTTCATGCGTTCTTATGTTGTCTAATTGTCGTTTCGGTTTCGTTTTTGCCGTCGAATTCTTTGCCGTTGCTATGCTGAGCACAGCCAAGGCTGTGACCTGAAACAAGACAAAAAATAATGTTAATCGTTTGGGAATTCGAATATTTTATCGATACAATATTTTTTGCAACGGGCAACATTTTATTATAACAATGGCTTAATTGGAGGGAGTTATGGGTATGAACAGAGATAATAATGAAAATCTATAGAAATAGAAATCATTTATTTATAGTCCTGTACTTAATAAATTTTACAGTATTGTATTAAGATTAAAACAGATATTTTTATGTTATCTCATGGGTAGGCACAACTCAAATTCTCATACACTTAATTCAAAGAAAGTTTTATTATTTAACAGTCGTAAGCACTTGTTAAGCAAACAATAACAAACAAAACCCATTGTTGTGTCTATGGACATAGTCGCCTCCGCCTCCCATAGTGTTGTATCAGACACCATGGTCTATTAATGTTTATACAGTGAGAATCGATTTCATGGTGAATCGCTTGAGTGGGAAATGATGTTTTTAAATTGTTTACATTTGTCGTAATTTGTTTACGTTATTAAATGTTGTTGTTACATAACATTTTTCATGAATCCCTAAAAATGTTGTTTTTAGAATAAATTGACGTTATGTTGAGTAATGTATGTTCTTGAAAACGATTATTATTACGTGCTTAGTTAATTAAAATATTGATTTCCGCCTATCTGTATCAATTTACCTACTAGTAGAAAGTAAAAGTTATTGACAAGATTAGAGAAGTGGTTCGATTAATTATGTAAATTGAGATAGGTGCTTCGAAAACAGCTGTTTGCCACACACACTGGCCAGTCTAGGTTTGGGAGGATAACTATGTTCATAGGATGATGTCTTTGCATTTTGATGCATGTGGGCAATGTTGTCATTGCAGCCGAGGCAGAATAGATGCCGTTTATCAAACGACATTTTTCAACACAAAAATAATAATCGAATTTCATAAACATAATATTTGATAACAAATTGCGAAAAATAGACTATGACGTGCCTAAACCATGCCTAATTCTGTTGTGAATTGGGATACTACTATGCGTCTTGTAGAGCTCTGTCTCCCTAACCCAACGGAATCATGATAGTTTTAGACGTCGTAGTAGGGTGCTGATAAAATTAAATCCGACAGAAGTGATCTCACACGAATCATCTTGCACCGAAGCTCCGAATTTATAACACCCGGTTAAATCATCAAACTGACAAAAAAAAACAAAGAAAGCAAAGCAATATTCGTTTCACGTCATTATTACGAGGAAGATGCGAGCAAACACAAACACTCACGACGACGTAACGACGGAGAAAGTGTTTTGATGTGAAAAGGCTCGTGTTCGCCCACTTTGGGACCAGCCCGCCTGCGCCTGCGACTGAGTCTGTGAGTACGCGCAGGCGCGGAAGCGATTTGGAAATGAGGTGTCAACGCACTTTGTTTGTATAAAAATCGGCAGGGTTGATGAGGATGTGTTTAATTATTATCTCCAGGATGGTGGAGTGAAATATTAATCCCTATCTTATATATACCTAGGTGCAATTGATTAGGTACTCAACTCATCAGTAAAAACTGAGTTCGAGGACGTGTACCGTGTTGCGGAATTTGTTCAAAAGAGTCACCGCGGCCCTGGAACGCAAAGGGCTTTAGAAGGAACACGGATGGGTTTTAGTCAGTAAGAGTCTGACATGCCCTTCCGCTCCATCCAGAGCGGAAGAAGTCATTTGATGATTTCACATACTTACTTAAAAAAAAAAAGGACGTGTACCGTGACTAAGCATCTGAACAATGTAGCATATATGTAGTTCACTAAATGTGATGTACCGGTCGTCATAATTATGTGCCGTGCAATACCGGCGAAAATTTCACAGATGCAAGGTTGCCTGCCGATTAATCGAGAATCAACTTTATCTGATCAGAGACTCGTGCTCTACTTCTTCTATTACATAATTGACGCCCTAGGTACCTAAACTAACAAATTGCCTAAAAAGTTTACAGCAAAGTACGAAGGAACATCTGGTCCAATCATAATGCTATTCTTCCAAAACCCGCTCCTCGTGTGCGCATGCGCCGGTAGCCTCAAGGAAATTTGGTAGGCTGTCGGTTGACCCGTTGGTCGGCATTCCAGTAAGATTGAAAGTATACCACGGAAAGCCAGCAACCACTTTTGATTCCGACACTCCCTTTGACGGGACTTCGAAATTTTGATAGTCATTATCATTTTCTCTTTTTGTTTCATTGAAGAGATGCGTTAAATAAAGGTGTTGTGAGATGAAACAGGATTTTTTTTGTCAGGTTTTGAACTATGTATTTTATGCTTTGGCCTATTGTATTGTACTTGCTCTGACATGTTAGGTACAGGCCTATTTCAATCAAAATAGTTAAACAGGTAAGGTGCCATCAATTTAAGTCGATGAATGGTTCTTCACATACAAATCACTGTTGATGTAATGCTGAAATAAGGTTATTTCTCAAATTCGCTTGTAACAAAAGCAGTGAATCACTCACTTAGCATCTGTAGGTTCGCAAAATCATACCTAATTCACGTTGCAAAATGCATTTTTTGTATATCGCAACATCGTCATTATGCACGGTGTTGCCAAACTGAAAAAAGTAAAAGTTACCGTTTTGGCCGAACCCGCGGCCGTCATCCCAAAAGTGGAATAATGGGTGTTAATGTTTATAACGTGGGCAGAGAAAATTCTTGCAAAATTGAGTCAAACAACTGTCAATGTGGGTCATAGTATAATTTACACAAAATTGTTATTTTCAACGAGATGACGGCTGATGTTGACATTTGAAAAAAGAAGATATTTTGTGCCAACCCCAAACAAATTGTGATTAATAGAGAGAGGTCAAGAAAAAATATCAAATGGTGATGATTTTAACAGCAACTTCAAAGGAATCAGACAATGTTGTTATCAAAACATCAATAATAATATGATTTTTTTCGTTACTACTGACTGAGTGACTGACAGACAACGCACAGCCGAAACTACTGGTCGTAGAAAGCGGAAAGGCATGTAGGTTCCCTGGGGTTTAGGGGAGCAGTAAGAGAGGATTTCCCGAAATTCCTACGGAAACGGAAAAACAACGGGATATGCGTGTACGAAGCCGGGGGCAAAAGCTAGTACTTGGATAATGTTTTAGGCGCTACATATACGAAACAACTTTTGACAACCCGTTCTGCTGATAACCAGTCACTCAAACTGAGTTAATAGTTAAACAATATCTTCTTTTGTACAAAATGAAGGTAACTGTCAATAGACAGGAATAAATTGATTATCTATCAGTGTATGAAAATGAAGCCACGTGGTCTTATGAATCGCGATTTCAAGACTGCAACCGAGATCCGGGATTTGGAACCAAGACCTCATACTCAGCGCTGGCGACCAAATAGACCAACAATTCAGGGAGGAAGCTTCAAGACCTTGATAATATAGCCTTGGAGAATTCCAACAAAAGGTGCCAATAAGAATATTTTATTTGTATATGTCAACGGAAAATGGCAAACTAAGATGGTAAGATTATAAAATAACTTGACAGATTGTAAACTCTCAATAAATTGTGTCAACTAAACATTCGAAACACTTTTTTACGCATCAAAATTTCATAGTCTATAATATAATCTCTCGAAGTCATTCCGAGAAATTAACTAACACAAAATACTGGTATAATAACGACCAATCAGAGCACAAGTCCACAATTTTTCCGTTTTCGTGTGATAAATCTGGAAACAAGGCTCTCGTTGGTCTGTTTAGATGTGAGCTCACACCAACAAAGACCAACGAGGGGCCAATATTCCAATTTAACTTTCACACCAAAACAGATAAATTGTAGACCAGAGTGCTGATTGCTCGCCAGTTTATGTCAGCCCACAATTTCTCGAAACGGCACGGAGATATGATAGAATACAAGATTTTGATTCGTATAATTGTAGAACAAATGTTCATTTGAAAATTTATCGAGAGTTTACAATCTCTCAAGATATTTTGTGATGTCACGTAGTTTGTAATTATCCGAGCCATATACATAACACATATTATAAGGTGTTATTAAATATAGGAATATGAGCTGTCGTGTTTCGCCATTTACTAGCATACAAATATTCGAACAATATCTTAAACTTTTGTCCACCAATTTCAGCTACCTTTACAGAATACATGAATACTACAAGAACGAGCCTAAGAAAGTAGGTACGTTTCTCTGTTCCTTTATGTATAATTGCCGTGTTTAACCTTTACGTCTGAGGCTGCGCTTGCGCAATAAATCTGACCACTCTCCTAGCTTTTGCATCACTTTGTGTATTATTTTAATGTTTTCCCATACCCACTGTGCTGTTATTTAGCGCCTTGGGAACTTTGCAACGTCTTGCAAAATTTTAGTTTGAACTTAATAGAGTGAGAACGTGACTATTGTCCGGTTCCTGTTTCTGAAAGCTTCGGTTTTAGGGTTCCGTAGCCAAAAGGTAACCAACGGAACCCCACGATTTAGACACGACCTCCTCCTTCTCTAGCCCCAAATTATAATAATAATATCTAATAATCTCTCCACGACAGGTGTAATCCCACATCATCTGCTCCGTAGCCTAAAATTACTAGATTTAGAAGAATCCGTTTACATAAACCTACAGAAAGCTGCCATATTAAATACATGTAGAATAGTTCGAAAATTCATGCAGTTTGAAGATGAAAATACACTCTCATCTTGAATAGGTACACATTACACGCTACATTTACTTGGCTTTAACCCGTAAATGTAGTCGAAACCAGCCAAGAGCTGAGATAAAGAAAACATCGAAAAATAATAATAATATATAATTATTAATAATAATTTATATATCTTGGGACAACTCACACACGGTCATCCGATCCCAAACTAGGCAGAGCCTGTGCTATGGCAACCAGGCAACTGATAAACA
Source organism: Mamestra configurata (assembly GCA_002192655.3). NCBI lineage: Eukaryota > Metazoa > Arthropoda > Insecta > Lepidoptera > Noctuidae > Mamestra > Mamestra configurata. The sequence goes on from NDFZ01005333.1 coordinate 211,716, forward strand.
TACTTATATATTTCTAAATACATACATATTATAGTAGACAAATTACACCCAGACACAGAACAAATGATCATGCTCATCACACAAATATTTGTCCTGGGTAGGAATCGAAACCACGACCTCCGGTTTAGCAGTCAGGGTCACTAACCACTCGACCAACAGGCCAGTCAATTAATAATATAAATAATAAATTTATTAAAGATCATAATTTTGTAAAGGCAGGTCCATGATGCAACTAACTACTAAATACGTTAGCTATCTATTGTTTTCATGAACACGTGCATCTTAATTAGGTATTAAAGGGACCTACTAAAGAATACATTTAAAGCATCTGTTAAGTATTCCTTAATAGGCAACTTAACCATGTAAAAGTACTCTAGTGACCAGCTTTAGCAGATTAACGCAAGCAAGTTAACCATGTGAAGGACTCTGTACAGCTGCATCGTTTAATCTGACAGTTAAAGATAGATTTGCTACCACAGCTGCACAGCCCGATTACTCAATGATATATTTGCTTATCTCTGATAAGCTAGCATCAATAAGCGTTTATGATTTTAGAGTGCATCTGTTAGACTTGCAACCAGTACCTACTCAGCATGGTTACCCAATTCTAATCTCTGGTTAACGTTGGTAGGACCAGTTAGTATGACTAATATTGAAAGTTGAAGAAGGTTGCATAGGTCATACGACCTACATTTTGTAAGCTTTGTATCTTCATGTATTTGTGAGATTACTTAGTTGAAGTCTTGGAGATAATCCGTGTGCTCACGTTTTCGATTGTCAAGAAGATTTAGTGTTAACCTTACAAATCTCCAACCTACTCGTTAATTTTAACTTAAACTAGCTTTCCAAAAGCATAGACATTGTACAAAATGTTTTTGTGTAAATAGAAATAGAAGGTACTTACAGATTTTTAAAAGCAAAGACTTTTCACAGATCATCATAAAACCTCAACAGTGTAAATTGTTAATTTACAATGGCCAGCCCAGTATATTGCGGAGTTATGCCGCTTAGCGAGTAAAAATGTACTGAACAGGTTTTCGTTTTTGAGAGTGTAAGTTTTTTTTTTAATAACTCATCTGCCTAGCCTTTTCCCAACTGTATTGGGATCGGCTTCCAGTCAAACCGGATTCAGCTGAATACCAGTATTTTACGTGGAGCGGCTGCCTACCAGACCTCCACAACCCATAAACTGGGTAAAACGATACTCCTTGGCAAGACTGGTGTCAGATTATCTGGCTTCCTACTATCCGTAACGACTGCCAAAGATCTACAAATGACAGCCGGGACCAACGGCTTAACGTGCTTTCCGAGGCGCGGAGGAGTCTCGGTATGTTAAGATGGTCACCTATCCACAGACCAACCTCGGCAAGCGTTGCTTAACCTTGAAGATCGACCCGTGCGGCTGTTATTATTTAGCCTCGAGCTCAATAACAATTTTTATTTTTTAATAACTGGTGATTACAAATTATCTCTACTCTCTACCACTTGAACAATGTAAAAAAAAGTTTTCAATCGTTTCTGTTAATAAATAGATAATCATAGCCTGACCTACGCAGTGGAAAGTAACGATCTCCTAACACCCACAAACTCAAAACACCAGTTTAAACAAATAGAATAGAATAGAAAACATTTATTCGATACAGACACAACACAACAGCAACAAAACACAAAGTAAAAAAGAGAACAATCATAAGACAACAATAAATTATCTAGCCAGCCGCTAGCTGAGCGTGCCTATACCGAAAGGGTTACCATCTCAGCATTTGCTGGGCGTCAGACACCCAGCGCTGGTTTTCAGTTGGCACCCTGCAGTGACACACGGACGTGGGTAAGAAAAATAAATACATTCATACTTGAATATTAAAAATAAATAATAAATAAATTAGAATACGTTGATAAGTTTTTTTTTAAGTTTTTTTTTTTTTTTGTGTTTGCTACACTGTCCAGAGATTTTTCTTTAATAACTCATCTGCCTAGCCTTTTCCCAACTGTATTTATTTTATTAACTGGAAACCGACCCCGGTTTCCAGTCAAACCGGATTCAGCTGAATACCAGTATTTTACGTGGAGCGGCTGCCTACCTAAATCACTACTTAGCAACGCAAAAGCATCAAATCACAAATCAACTTTTCTTTTTAATGAATCACATGAATCGCGCAACATCGTTACATGGATTGCGTCTGCGCACATCTACTTCATATAAGACTGTCATTAGGTGAGACACGTAATAACAAGTGGCCCATATTGGAGTACTCAGCCAAATGACGGGGCAATTTAGAATGTGGCCGTGCTTAGGGTCACCATTTGACAGCTAGGGCAACTGCTTTAAAGCTACATTTTCTACAGCTATATATTTTTAGATTGACAGGTGTGCAACTGGATGGGTGAAGTACAAGACCGGTCGAGGACCCGAAGCTTGGAGGAAGCTTATGTCTAGCAGCACCTACACGTCTATTAGGCTCAAATAATGATTAGCGAAGAGCGGGCAGTTATTGCAAAAAATAAAATACCTATTGCTGTTCTAAAAATTGGGCTACCTGTTTTCCTTGTTGTCATAGTTTTAAGGATTCCGTAGTCAACAAGGAACCCTTATAGTTTCGCCATGTCCGACCGTCTGTCTGTTCGCGGTTTAGCTCAGAAACGCTTAGAGGAAGTTATATAATTATATTAATCATGCCGACAAAGTGGTAGAATAAAATTTATTTATTTATTCACTCTGAACATAAATATCCTTACAGGCTAGACTCAATGCGATATTGTAGCACACTTAAAATTTAAAAAAATTAAGTAGTTCCACTATTTTAACCATAACAAATTCCATAGGTTTCACCCAAGGCGCAACAGAATTTGTCTATGTCATCAGCAATGAGGTTGAGAAAATCTTAACATACTTTTTTTTAGGGTGGCCCCACTACAATGATTTTTTTTATTGTCTACCACATGTTGTGGGTCATTGGATAGGTCGTTTAAAAATATTGAGGGTTTGCTAAAACTATTTTTCCATCAAAAAATTCCAAATAACTCCATAGAAAATGACTTAAAACCAAGTGCATTTGTAATCTAATAATAGTGAAGTACATTTAAAAAAAAAATCTGACATGGTTTAGGAGACGGGTAACTACGGAACCCTACATTGTGCGTGGTCCGATACGCACTTGGCCGTTTTTTTTATTTATCTGAGTCCAGTGCAGTAACCTCAGTATGCCAGATTGTGTTAAAAGCAACCATTGAGCAAGTGTGCCAAGTCCTGTAGCGCACTAACGCCATTACATGGACTACAAGTATGGTTAGCTGAAGCCAATGTAGCCATTAGTGCCACTTTTCTCGTCAATATCATAAACACAGGTATCTCTACTAGGAAACTCTACGTCGAAACCCTGAGGCTTGCGCCCGCGCAACACAGAGTCATTTAGATTCATCAACCTATTAGATACGCCCTGGTTGATTCGCAACGAGTGTGTCACGGTTCCTCAGGTGAAAGGTTAATGGATTATTGTCAAATTCTCAATTTAGAATGCGTAGATTCTGTTCCGGTTTGACAAGGAAGCTCGTCATGCTTTGATATGAAGGTAATTGTGGGATTTTTCCGTGGGTTTCTTCAAATTACTTTTGTGAATATATTTATCAATACAATTAAGGAGTCCACGGGCCATCAGGGTAGTGCAGTACAATATGAAAAGGCCTCACCAATATGTTCAGTTCAGTCAAAAGATTTGCACCACAGGGCTCAAAGAGTCTCCAAGGTTTGAAACAACAGCTGGTCCAGCGCTGTACTATTGCATCCGGGCGATTCCTGGGACCTTCACCAAGATATCGATCAATGCGCACTCTTGTATACCTAGTCATCATCTTCCTCTCCTTTTCCCATGTGACTTTTGATCAGCGCAACACGTTTCCTTCTTTCATTATTCCCAGTCAACCGTCACACTATCATTATCTCCTTTCTGTACCTCTTATATAGTACCTAAGTAAAATACTGTTACCTTATTGGTTATTACAGTTTTGAGCCGTTTGGGGTCGAAACGATTGGGTCATGGGGTCCGAGTGCACGTCTCCTTTTCAAGAACATTTTATCGTGTATATGCGTGATCAGAAAGCTAGCTCATTCTTTGCTCAAAGAATTATCATTGTCATTCAACGTGGCAATGCTGCCAGTCTTCTGGGCACGTTTCCGGCCCAGAAGATATATAAATAGTTCAAGTAAATAGTTTTTAGTTAGTTATGTACATTTAAAAAATAAAATAGATTTAAAAGTAAAATTATCAGGTATTATTTCGTGACCTCGTTCACTTTTCGTCGATCTATAGAAGCTGAAGACTACCACAAACTCGACGCGTGAGCATTGCATAACATCAAGTATTTGTGTAAACTCTTGAAATTGAAAGTCGTTCGCCATTTTATACTTAGTGCCGTCACTGGCGACTTGAATATGACGAAACTTTATATTTCAGTTGTTCTTACTGTAAATGTTACAGCAAATATTGTACTGCAGCTTTCTCAATACGTATGATAGTTTCGTAACGTATGTTTGTTAATTTTATTTAATGTTTAATTAAAGCGTGGCAATGAGGTAAGATTCATTTTATTCTTCTTGTATGATTTGATAGTTAAAGCCTTACAAAATGGGCTATTAAAAATGTTAGTAGCATTAAAAGCAACATTTTAATAGATCAACTTGAATACCGTATTTTGGGTCGTATATAAATGACTCTCAATTGGTGTGCTTTAGTGTGCTTTAATTGTGCATAATGCTTTTTTTTTAAGATGCGCAATCATCAAATGACTCCTTCCGCTCTAGGCAGAGCCGAAAGGAGTGTCTCTTTTACTTATTATTATTTTTTAAGCCAATAGTGTCGTCGAGCAAAGTATTTAGCTTTGCGTAGCTTAAGCTTTGATTGTGGTCTACGGGAGTGTTCCTCTAAAAATAAATAAGAGGCCAGAATTAATTGTATCTGGCTGAACCTATTTACCTCGTCATTTCCTCAATCCAACCTGCCACTGTACTCTAATAAATCAGATCTGTCTACTTTCCTTAACATCATCATAACGTAACCATCATTTTAGCGTAATGGCTTCCTAGTCGGTCACTAATCGTAGTCTGTACTGTTCGTACTACTAGGGTGCGTATACACTCGCGTGCTAGTCTTGCGTGTCTGCGTTGTCGTTAACTTGCATCACGCATTTTGAGACACGCAAGTTGCTAGTGAGTTTTCTTAAGTGTGTATTCTGTTATTGTTATAGTCTTTGCTTGGACCAGAGCTTCTTTGTGTTACTTAAAGCAAAAAAGTTGAAGATAACTTTATTTTTGGTAACGGCTTTGCCTAATTTGATTGGTAGTATTTAATGATTTTACCTAATTTTGGGTGGTATAGCTGCCTCCCAAAACTACTTCTAGTAAATAAATAAAACCTCGTCACTTATTGGTAGATCAGAAATTGAGTTTCTGTACATACCCATAAATTATCTTTTTATCCGACTAAAGCGAAGCATAAGGAGTGTTATGATTTATTAAGGACCTCCAAAAAAGATGTACCTACACATAAAACTACAATTTTTGAAGTTCAAATGTTTTAGCTTAGTGCAATCCTTCAATGAAAGAAGGTTATATTTTGCTAACATCGGTAGTGCATCTTGCAAGTTCCACCTCAATCAAGCAACATCAAATACAAATGCACGAGATGGTGAGAACTTGCACATTTCTTAATGTGCAATGCTCCTTACCTAGACCTGAAGTCAGACATTTGTGGCAATTTGCCAGGTCGTGGGAATGGGAGGGACGGGAAAAAATGTGGCAAACTTAATTGTGTAGTGATCTTGTTTACACGGGTTTGAGGGGGGAAGCGGGTTACTGCAGCAATGGTTACTACGTAGTAGGTAACCTGTAGTTAGCTGATAACTGAGTGCGGATCTATGGGAAGTAGTCTGGTTTAGTTGCCTTCATTTTGTAAGAGCTACTTGGTTTGTCTTTGTTCCGACGTTTGCAATTTTAGTTTTGTTGTCTTTTAAGTCAAAGCGTGTTACAGTTAGTTTGCAATACGTTATTGCAACCTAACTGTGAAGATATTAGTATCCTTTTTTTGTTGAATTTAATTTGGATTTAAGTTTTCGCGTAAAAACGGTACCATCTCTAAGAGAGGAGCCTGTTCGTGCCCTATAATAACTCACTGATAGAAGATTAAGCATTACCTAATATTTTATCTACTTACGGCCGGTCTCAATAACGTACCTACCTTCACCCAACTGTCAAATAAGCTACCAACAGTAGCCGAAACGTCATGTTTGCCTTTGTAACATGATGTTTCAGCCTGCTACTGTTGGTAGCTAATTTGACAGTTTGTCAAAGGTAGATACATTATTGAAACCGGGTGTTAGTAAGCACCAGAGTTGTTAAAAAATGGTTGAAAATAACACAGGAATATAGAAAATACATTGTTACAACCTGACAAAATCACGACTATCTTTAATCATAACACAAGACACAAAATCTACAGAAATAATTAATTATTCAAATCTAATTAAGATCATTATCAGACTGTGGGACAGGTGAGTTGAAAATCTCACAAAAACCTCGATCGGCCACAATGACACAATAGCATCTTCACTAGGAAACTGATAAACAACACCAATTCATTGTTTAATGGTAGAAGCTTCCTTTCTTTTTGTGACTTTTGTCTATTTATTCATACCATAAAAATTTGTTCCGTTTGTTCTTGGTTGTCACTTCCGTTGATAATCATTTACATCTGCTACCCGGTTTTGACGATAATTTGATCATTTACATCTTTCCTGTTTTGAATCTTTATCATTGTCTTGCCCTTTTTGCAATTTATTTGTGGTTGGAGTAACATGTCTTGATCGGTTCTAATAATGCCATGTTTGAACGTTACACTTGGTGTGAAGTGTTATGATATATTGGAAAATGAAGCAGACGGATTCAAGGACAGAAATAGGAAATGTTTTCTACTGGATCAACTCTTATTTGACCGCAGTTTCTAGATCTACTAAACACGTCCCAATAAGATCATGACATACAGTGGCGAATTTAGTCACGAAAATTCAATAAATAATCAAATAAAGTCCATTGTGCAGTTTTATTCAGTATCCAGTCATTGTTCTTTTGTTTCCATATTATTATTCGAGTTTAAACAGTTAATAATATGCTTTCTTACCAGTCACAGGCTTTAAAATATTGATCATATTCCAAATTATAATTAAAAATCGATTTATTATAGGTACCCTTATTAGACCTTTCAAAGCATATCAGATTTATATCACACAAGTATAAAGGTTCTATGCTCTAACATCAAAGGATATGAAAGGTCAGCTGCCGGCCGGTGTCAATGCACCGCCACGCCGTGTTTAATGGCTGCCTCGGACATGGTTCTGGCGCCTTTGACTATGGTCACGGTAATTTTCACGCCCATCTACGTTTGGGTGTGGGTTAAGTGATGAACGAATGGTGTTTCTATTTATTTTGATGGTAACAGGGTAATCAAATAAAAAGTCATGCTGTACAACCCCGAAAAGGTTAATTGGAATGGGATGGGAGGATGATAATGATAGCCGAAAGCTTGGTCAAAAAAGTTTGATTAAACTATATCCGAGTACTTTCAAGTTCTATGAGAAAGGTTGAATGAAAAGTGAACCTTGAAGATGGAGGGATCTACCGACATAACCTTTAAACTTGGTCTATTACATTCATGGAGCTTTGAGTGACTTTGATAAGGGCAGGTCAAATTCCCTCAAAGAATTTACTTATTTTTCATAACAATTATAATAAATAAAAAGTAGAGGATCATATAGATGCTCCTTCGAACAAATAGACAACGAGACAGGATTCTTCTTCTGGATATCTACTTCTTATATTGCCTGGTAGGACCGTCACTATGATCCAAACTTCACAATAATAGGGAATAGAAAAGGTCATTATGCTTAGATAGATGGGTTTATCGCGTTAAAGGGATGAATGAAAAGCGACTTGTTGCGCCACTTCTTCTTCCCAGCTAAAAGACTAGGAAGTGGTGACGGGCGGGCGTTTTGGGGGACTTTCTTTATGTAGAACTTTGACGTTCAAAAAGTGCTGGCACTCAGCCTAATTTGAATAAATGACTTTTGAATTTGAATTTTGAATTTTGACTGACAAAGTATATTTTACTTATAAGTTTTGAAATTGCAACCTAGTTCGATCCAGCCTGTCCCTAGCTGTCCTCCCCCAAGCGATGCCCTAAGCCGAGGCTCGTACCCCGCAGGGGGTGCCCTTAGCGTGTAGTGGCTTAGTTTGTAAGGTTTTTATAAGCCCTGGCTGGAGACTTTAATATTATATTAAGGCTGCCACAGAGAAGCCCGGTTAAGCAGTCGACAAGGTTGAACTGCGAGACGCCACTCACAAAAAAAAAGAAATTGCAACGCTAGATGGCAGTGTACTTCGTGCACGTTTTCCTAAATGGAGCGTGCAGGAACTATAGTGGCAGCACAGAAGCGTCAATGTCAAGGATTTTTAACGTTAAAGTTTCGAATATGCAACGCTAGATGGCAGGGTCAACGTCGTGCACGTTCCCTATTTACAAGGCAGACGTGAGTAGAAACGCCGGGAGTGGACGCCCTAGAAAGACATACACGGACCTTTTTGGTGAAGTTTTTCAGAAAAGCCAGGTGCTTAGTACTTACAAGAACGTAAATGAAGCAAAAGGAGTATGTACCTTCGTGTAAGGATCATAGCAGGTGGTGTTCTTTAATTTCTTCCGGATAGGCATCAGGCACCATGAGTAAAAGATGCCAGTTATGCCCGCCATATCTTACAATTTAATAGCACATAAAAGTAATGCCCATCGCATTAATTCCATTACATTATCTTACGTTACAATCATCTGAACGTTTTTAAAGCGAATGATAATCAAATCATAAGTCACGAAAATGAAAGTAAAGTTTATAGTCTTCATAGTGATGGTGTTTTGTATGATGGGTTGATATAATTGAAAGTGATGAGCGGTGTGATGGGGAAGGCTGATGTGACAGGAGGTAGAAAAGAAGTTATGAATGAAAGGAGTTTACACATGAACTGAAGTAGGTACAGACGCCAGCACATCAAGCTAAAACAATCTGTCAAATTTCTTTAGTTGATTTTCAACTATATCGCTACAGCATTAGGTTCAACATTGATTAGGAAAATTTGACAGTTTCGGGTAGCTTGATAAGCTGGAGTCTGTACAAAGATAGAGACAGAATTCTAGATGGCAGACTTTGATAATGTAGGGGAAAGTAATCATGTATTGTTTAGTAAAATGATTAGTCTAGATTAAATAAGTTTTTTAACAGATGCTACTTAAATGCAAACAGTTATGAATATAAACGAAGGTATAAGGTCTGATAGTGTACCTATGGAAAAGTTGAAACTGCATAAAAGTACCGCTCGTAGTAAATATAGGTCTATCTGATGGAAAAAATCACAAACGAAGGTAAATGTTGCAGCTACTAAAATATTAAGGGGGTACCTCTGCTGACATAAGAATATAAACTTAAAAAAAAACGTTTCTCAAAGTTTTAACATTCCTTAATTTAATAAGTTTGATAAGGAAGATCTCAAGTTCAGGATAGTTCAATTATATGTATTATGAAACAATAAAATTTCAAACATTATTTAAATCTGTTTACACTAATCTATAATATAAAAATGAATCGCAAAATGTGTTGGTAAGCGCATAACTCGAGAACGGCTGGACCAATTTCGCTACCTAATTCTTTTTTTGTTGTGTTTGTTATTGTCAGGAGAAGGTTTTTATGAAAGAATATTTTGAATAAACATTTATATCCGGGCGAAGCCGGGGCGGTCCACTAGTATATAATAAATCAAAAGACTTTGTTTGTTTGAACGCGCTTATCTCTGGAACTACCAGTCGGATTTGGAAAAATATTTTTGTTTATGATAACCACATTCATGAGGAAGGCTATATAGCCTATTGGTACGGGAACGGGAAAAAACGGGATATGCGCGAACGAAGTCGCTGGCAAAAGCTAGTAATGACATAATAACTTATCAATCAACCTCCCACTGTGTTCTTCATTCACACAATAATTCAAAATTCCTGAAGGTACCTCTAAGTAATAAACCGGCCTATAACTCACATAGATCACAATGGCCTGAGTGACTGACCGAAGCATTTGATTGACTATAGTAGGCGCCAGATAAATGTGGAATAAAGTATATTGACCTTTCCCTAATAACTGTTCATAGGTACCTGAACAATTAAATATGAATCGTTTTTCATTATTAGACAATGTTAAGGATCACGAGAGATGATGATTCGGGACAGCTTTGTGTCATTAATTCCGTTTTTCAAATTAAAAATGTCGATAATTGTAGGTGGGTCAATGACCGTTATTCCACGATTATCTGGCGCCTACTATAGAGCATCAATTTGATTGACGACTTGACGCTATGCTTGACGTGGTAATCACACGTTTTGGACTGACCGTGACGTTTTGACATAATGATTATTACGTCATCAAGACGAAAGTACCGTAATTATTATTATTACTTTTCTTTTATTATTATTTTTGTGTGGGATGTGTTCCTAAATAATATGTGGGTGTTAGGAATAAAAGTTAATTGTTATATTATTGTTTAAATTGAGCAGGTAAATTGACGCTGCGGTGTTGTCTTTGTCGGTACCTATGTAGGTAAATGGTTATGTTTTTTAAGAATGACAAAATTAATTAACATTTTGAACGCCAGAGCATAAACGCATCGGCGTGCTCCCGACGTCAAGACAGGAAATTCGCAGTACTTTTTGTCACATACTTGTGACGTTTGGCATTCAAGGCATGCGCATTTTATTTTGATGGCCCGGTACCGGGTCGCGACCCACCAAAACGCTGACCTAGACCATAAGATACCATGCCTTGAAAAAAAGAGAGATTATTCGCTAATCTACATCTACATCAACCCTTAATTTATAAAGAGGAAAAATTTGTATTTTTGTTTGTAATGAATGAATAAACTCAAAAACAACTGGACCGATTTGAAAAATTCTTTCAATTCTTTCAGCAATGAAAAGCTACATTATCAGCGAGTAACATAGGCTATATTTTATCCCTGTACTCCCACGGGAACGGGAACTACGCGGTTGAAACCGCGTGACGACCGCTAGTATCTTATAATCTTATTATAAACTTATCGTTTCAAATGTAAGTACCTACGTAATTTAGGAAAAGTTAGATCACTGATTGTAAAATGTCATTAACGTACAAAGGCCTAACTAACACAAATTGCATAGTAAGTAAGTAATTAGTCTATTATATTAGCAGCCTCTTTCACTTTCATCTTATTACTGCAATTAATTATAATCTTTGACATCAACCGTCATTGTTCTTGCAACAGCCAACAGTTGAGAAAACACCACCTAGTTGCTGTTCATCTCTGTCTTAATACGAATAAAATTATGCACCTGCTTAACAAAAAACGCAATGTAAATTGAACAAAATGGAATCATCTGACAACATCTGAATAACACAATTGAGTAACGGCATTTTAGCGTTACACAGATGCATTTGCATACGTTGCCAGAGCAAAAAAAAAAGAATTTCAAATCAGTGTTGCCAACAATAAACATTCTATCTTCATCGTGAGAATAAAAAAAATAAAACAATAGATCCGATTACCTCACTTTCCGAGATCCACTTTCATTTAAATCTGTGTTCTTTATGTTAATGAAATAAGGTTGAAATTGGCAAATCATTTTGTAATGGGATATTCTAATGAGAATATTATGGTAAATACATTTCACTCATAGGTGTTATGCAAATATATTGGAGTTCTTCTCGTATCTTGTGGAGTCCGCTTGAACATAATGGTTACGTAAAATGGCAACAGGCCAATTAATAGAAACTGAAGGTAAACTTTTATTGGCCCATGCTGTGCTGATCTTTGGGTCAGAGTCTCATATAAGCAGAGCTGGGCAAAATACATGATTTGCTTTAGTTAAAATACAGATGACAAAATACTATCTCGCATGTATTTAAAATACATCATCTGCCTAGCCTTTTTCCCAACTATATTGGGGTTGGCTTCCAGTCAAACCGGATTCAGCTGAATACCAGTATTTTACGTGGAGCGGCTGCCTACCAGACCTCCACAACCCATTAACTGGGCAACACGGTAGTTGTTGGCAAAGACTGGAGTCAGATTGACTGGCTTCTGACAATCCGTAACGACTGCCAAAGATCTTCAAATGACAGCCGGGACCAACAGCTTAACGTGCTCTCCGAGACACGGAGGAAACTCGATATGTTAAGATGGTCACCCATCCACAGACCAACCTTGGCAGGCGTAGCTTAACCTTGATCGACTCGTGCGGCTATTATTCTTTAGCCACGAGCTCCTCGCATGTATTTAAAATACGAAATACAAAATAATTTTAAGTCGTGTACCTATTTAAAATATAAAATACAAAATACAGTATTTTAACTATTTTTATTTAAAATGCAAAATAATTATTATAAAATACTGAGGGTGTTAGGTAAGACTAGCCTTTTTGCTTACGAAAGCTATAGAGCGCAATTTTCTGCAGAACACCCATTAATGAGATTGCTAAATGTGTTGATGTTCAAATATATTTTGAAGCCATGAGTACTTATTTGAGATACTAACTACAAAATACCTCAGCTTCATGTATTTCAAATACCAATCACAAATTACATTTTTAAGAAGTAATTGAAATACAAATACCAAATACGTATTTGTATTTCAATTAAGTACGTATTTTAATTACAAGTTTTCAAATACTGCCCAAGCCTGCAAAGATAGATACATATAGCCTTCACAAGGAGATCAACTTCCTAAATTAAGAAAAAGTTCTGCTCCACTTTACAGTACCTACTACCTACCTACTTAACTAGTTCCTACCAAATCCTTTACGGAATCACGTCCGTGTTTTTCTGCCAACCCAAAGGTTACAGTTGTCTTTTAACGCCATTGTCACGCATACATGACAAGCGCGTGCCCTGTACGCTAAACGTCACAAATATACTTATGACAAAAAGTATGGCGAATTTGAGGCTTGGCGTCGGGGGCACGCTCTCGTCGATGCGTTTAGACTCTGGCGTTCAAAAGGATAAGCACTATTTTGCCAGTTACTATCTAATAACTGCAGGAACCGAAAAAATTTTAAGCCACCGTCTACAAAAAAGTTTTCATTATTAGCTAGGTCAACAGTCGGTCTATTCTGTAAAAATCAAATCGTGAAAACTTAGGTGAAGTGAGCTGCCCACTTAAGATTCTAGCATCAACACACACACACACATGATGAGATTCGACATGTTTATATCACGTCACATACTAAATCCCCAAGAAAATTTATTTCTTAGTGATTTATTTTACAGAATAGCACAACAGGTACCAACAACTTGTCCTGAAACTAACCTAGTACCAGTAAAGCAAACACATTAGGTCTACGTGACAGTCACCACTAACACCGCAAGTGTCGCGGTTTGCATAGTAATGGCCCGCTGTGTAGACGCTTAGAGACCATCGTCCACACGAATGTCCATCAATTTCGCCCATCTCTCTTTGACTTTCTCGACACTTCATTTGTTTTTCCTTGGTTTTCCAAAAGAGGGAAATGCAACGAGAATGCTAAACAACTAAGTTGGTTTCAAGAGAAATACATTATCCTAAGTATACTTTTGCCTTATGATCTCCGGAGCTAATAGAGTCCTAAGCAAACTGTGCAAACTTGCCACTTTGAAAATGTTTAATGCAATATGTTAAGCTTTCCGCTGGTAATAACAATATCTATGATGATTTTCATCACAATTTCAGCCGTTAGACTGATCATCATCACCTGCCGAGCCTTTTCCCAACTACATTGGGGTCAGCTTCCAGTCAAACCGGATTCAGCTGAATACCAGTATTTTACGTGGAGCGGCTGCCTACCAGACCTCCACAACCCATTAACTGGGTAACACGGTACTCCTTGGCAAGACTGGTGTCAGATCATCTGGCTTCTGACTATCCGTAACGATTGCCAAATATCTACAAATGACAGCCGGGACCAACGGCTTAACGTGCTTTCCGAGGCACGGAGGAGTCTCGGTATATTAAGATGGTCACCCATCCACAGACCAACCTCGGCAAGCGTTGCTTAGGTAACCTTGAAGATCGACCCGTGCGGCTACTATTATTTAGCCACGAGCTTAAATTTCAGCCGATAGACTGATACTTCTGAATATTGGCCTAGAGTCACCAACAACTAAAGTCCCAAGGTTCTCATACGCAACCACCTCGCAGATAAAAAAATGCAGAATACATTCATGTTTGGTTCAAAAACACGAAGTTATTTAGCAAGAAATGTATTTACAACGCGCTATTCTTGTTCTAACACTTGTAAAAGCTACAGCGACTTTTAACTACCTCAAAAAGACCACAAAGCGAAATCGCATCCTCTAAAGCATCTAATCGTTGTCGCCATTTAAAACAGCCTTTAAAAAAACCCATTCACGTTTGTCGGTAGCGTACCTTCCGAAATGATCCGAAGATCAAGTTCACGACACTTTCTCCACGGCTATGGCAGGCGCCATGTTTTATTTATCAATACGGACGTATAATGAGCTCCTACGCATTCACTGTGCGAGTAGCGAGTACATCCGCGACAGGACTAGGTTATAGTGATGGCGGAGAGAGGTGTTAAATCTTTTGTAGTAGACGCTGACGAAAAGAAACGTGATGGAGAAAACTTGGAAATTCTTCTTTTGATTGGGTAAAAATTAGCGCACAGTACAAGACATTATTCAAGATCATGATCATGTTACGTCTATAGATGCTGTCATCATTAGCTTACCTTTTTCCTAATAGGTTGTTAGAGAGGGACAGAGCCATACAACTCAAGTGGCATGACATTGACATTGACAGGGTAACACGATACCCCTTTTATGAAACTAATTTATGAATCTTTCGGGCTTCAGGTTACCCTTAACGACTGTATAAGATCTACAAACGAGCTTATCGCTCGCGGTAACACCTCGTCTCTACATAGCGATTGTTCAGCTCAGGTTTAGTGAAGATAAATGATTGTTTAGACTCACTCTCGTTAGCTATACATTTGACAGCTCAATTTTACTCTCTACTATTCCACTAGACAGACAGCGAGGTGTAATTTCCGAGTTTTGGCTAGCAGCTGTGTGGACAGGGTGGTTGAGGAAATAATATTAGTAGCCTTGTTCTTTATAGTTTTGAAGAGAAAAATGTCGTGAGAGAAGTTTTGAGTATGAATGGCTATAAAACTAGTGGAAGACGATTGTATGAAATATTTTTTGTCGAAGGGGGTGACTATTGAAATGACTAACAGAGAAATATGAAAGAAGAAAATATGTTACGCCGACCACATATAAATTTTGATTAGGGCAAAAGAATGACAAATGGAAATTGATGATGTGATGATGAAACAAAAAATGATGGCTTTGAAGACTCGAGCAAAGGATTAATTTAACCTAGGAAGAAGCTGTATATCCTAATCTTAAAGCCAGGTACCTAATTTCGTTTCCATACCTAAGTAATTGAAAAACCAGCAAAAGTCTGATAGACCCCTCCGACTGCTCCTTGATGTACACCCTACATCAAGGAGCAGTCGGAGGGGTCTATCAGACTTTTAAAGAGGAATGTAGGGAATTCTACAGTTCTGATTAGACACATTATATTGGAAAAGGGGCAATATAATATTGCCCCAAATCAGGAACATGATTTTACGATCTTTGTCAAAATTACGAACGGAAATAGAAGAGTATGTTTTACATAACGAGAATAAGCTTTCTACAAACACTACAACGATATGACTGGATTTCTTTAATTAACTAGATTGGATATAATACAGTGCGGAAAGAAATATTTACAATACAGTTAGAAAGTATGATATAATCTGTTCGTTAGTAGAAGTGCAATCGTGCAATTTATCTTAATTATTAAATAAAGCGTTCTGCGTTACAAGTTATTTGATTTTCAAAATTTAATTCCGTTTGTAGTAAATCTTTATTCAATTTCCTCCTTGGTATATTGGCAAAATCTTGAGAATTAGGCCGTTTTTGCGTATCTTTTACCGTATACCGGACGAGTTTGTAGATGGAGAGTGGTGTTGTGTTTGTTAATGTCAGAAAAAGGTTTTTATGAAAGACAATTTTGAAAAAAAAAAATATACATCCGGGCGAAGCCGGGGCTGGCCACTAGTAATTTAATAAATTTTATCTGCTTATACATAATTACATATGACTAAACTCGAAACTTTAGACTCAAAACACATGCCCTCTAAAATACTATAGAAATGAACCTACTTTGACGTGACAACGTTCAAGCTCAAGGCCACAGTTAAACTTATAGAGCAGTAGGTCAACGCATTGTGGCGATAGCGATACAGCGATCACTGTCACTGATATACTTACATTTATTCTACAATAGATCACATTTCACATCATCTCTAAATTTTATTCTTCGCTTGTACTTTTATTTTTTGCTCATAGGCTTGAGTTTGGCCACAATCTCACCTGATGGAATCCATAGATATGCTATATATTAGCTGCTTATATAATATCTCACAATGTGAAAATTTTAATACTATGACGACAAGTTTATTTTTAAACTATGACATTTATCACTTCAGTGTTCATCTCTTCTTCCTTTCAATACCAAACTAAAAAAAAACTTTTTTCACTCACAAACGTTCAAATTCAAGGCCACAGTAAATAGTGTCAGAGCAGTAGGTCAACGCATTGTATCGATCGCTACGGCTGTCACCGATCCACTTCTATTTGTAGCACACAATAGATCACGTACCGTAATAAAAGTATAGTGACTGACTATCAAAACGATCGCGAATCCGCCGTTAAATTTGAGGTTAGAATGGCTGTCAACTGTCAAGTTGACGTTTATTGCGGAGTTGAGTTTATTGGTGGCAGTTTTATGGGTGCAGGTGGTAACTGGGTTAAGGACTGGATATATGAATGTGTTATCAACGGTTTGACATTCCATGGCAGAGCATGCCAGGTTAGAATTAAGTTAAGACATAAAGGTAATTTATGGTACTGCAGGTGCCGAAAGCTATTGAAGCCTCAACTTTGACGGAGGTCCATTCAGTCCATTAATAAAACATCTCTTGTAGAAAAGCTAAAAATGTAAGCGCTGACTTGGTTTTTAATTAATCATATATTTCGATTTTAATCAATAGGGTATTTTACTGAAAAAATCTAATAAGTCCGACAGATACATTTCCAAAAAATTTAGGACACGTATTTTTTCTATTTTCACGTTAACAAAAATGGAGACGATACAATGCGTTGAAAACACGCGTGACGTGGCTATGATTGTACAATTTTTTTAATACCTTTTTATCAGATGTACCGTAAAATTGGTAGCTACATATATCACGAGATTAAACCTGCAACATAAAAACTTAGTACTTAAGCAATTAGCGTTAACTTAAAAAGAGAGAATAATATTCGCATGCACACCCATCACTGAAGTACCAAAAGTGAATGCAAATGCAGGCGTTATGACGACAGATGATCGGCTTTCTAACGAGCTGCGCGTACGCATCCACACTTGATATTGACATGTGACAGTTGTATAGAGAAGGTAAAAGGTTTAGTAAGGATGGCGTTACTTTGATTGATAATAAAATTGAACCAGCTATTGCTTATAGTCAGTATAGTGTGCTACTAAATACTGGAATAAAAATTATACTGCACCCGTCAATAATTTGATTTGAGTGAGAGTAATTTTAGGTCTAAGGTTTATACATATATTGTTTTAGGTATCCACTTTATTAAATTGCGTCAACATTTAAATTAACAGGTGCTTCCTTCAAATAACAAATAATCTATCCTGGCGACCACTTTACTGTCTCAATTCTATCACGATTGTATGAACCCATAAATCCAGTAAGTATATTTAATTATTAAAACTTTATACACCAGTAAAAAACACAGTACAAGAGCGGACTCAATCCCGTAAGCATTTCCTACCAGTCGACCTTAGGCTGGTGCAGAGACCCATCACCAATAAATCCTGGCAGTATTTCTGCCAAGTAGCAGATATTTCGAGCGGCCAGTGATATTGCAAACATAACTTAACGGTGGCCAGCCCCGCACCGGTCGGGCGGGAATGTAGAAAGCTGGCCGCGCGGCGTGCGCTGGCGCATCGTAATCAAGCGGTTTTGGTGATCACTGTGCTCTCTACTGTGCGAAGTGAAGAGGGTGGACAGTTATTGGTAAAATGTTTTGTAAAATTGGGACTTTGCTAAGGTATCTTCGTAAGTATTACATCACGCCAGGGTTATGACGATAGTCAAAAGAAAGATAATGGAATAAAGGAATACCATATGAATATGACGCAACAATTAAAATTGAAAACACAAATATAAAACAAATGGGAAAAAGACGCGTGAACAACATTAAGAAGGAGGGTCCTTCTGGGGCAGCCGGGAACCACAGCCGCAGTCGACTCACATCAACGATAATGATAAAATACCTGCTTTTTGCCATCCACAGGTTTCAAATCCATACTTAAATTTTTCCTATGACTCAAGCTTACTGTGATTAAATGTGCGTCACACGAGTATGTTAAAATTAACTGTTCAGCTTTGAGATCTTGGGAGCGAGGCCTATGGCCAGATGAGGACTGTGATAGGCCGAGCAGTTTTCTTTAAATTATTATTGACTAGCTGCGCCCCGCGGTGTTAGCCGTACCATTGATTATACACGCCGGTTACGTTACTGTGTTACTCTGTGTGTTGCTTAGGTATTAATTTTATTAGATACTAGCTGCGCCCCGCGGTGTTACCCGCGGTTTATCAGATATTGCGCGTGAATGTCGAAAATCTCTCGGCCTATGTGTTAATCCAGGGTGTCAGCTTCCTGCATACCAAATTTTATCAAAATTGGTCCGACCGTTTGCGCGTGAAGAAGTAGCAAACATACACACTCACAAACTTTTGCCTCAACAATATTAGTGTGATAGTGTGATAGGCTCACATTCGACCACGATCTCGCCTGATGGTAAGCGATGATGTGGTCGACGATGGAGCACGCTTGCCTAGAAGTAACTATCTACTCTTGATTTAAATACCCCCAGGTTGAAGCTATCAGGAACACAGTTAGGGAATCCCACTTTACAGGTGTACATTGAATGTTTTCCCAAAACGTTTTGCACGCTATGGGTGGAATGTCCACCATGTACTGGTGGCGGTTTGTCATAGATCGATTAACAGATAACTCTATCAGTTTTAAGACATAGTTTTATGCGCAAACGACGTCAGAGTTTGATCGACATTGCCAAATCTTTTGGCATCTGAAACTGGTTGGTCATTAGAAAGCGTCCTGTCAGTTAGGTGATCTGCTTGTCTTGTTTTACATGGGCTGTTGATCGCCTCTGGCTTGTAAAGTCGAAAATAGAAGTACAAGCCATTTAACTGCCTGCCAGGGTTGCGGAATTTGTTCGAAAGAGCCACCGCGGCCCTGGAACGCAAAGGGCTTTAGAAGGAACACGGATGGGTTTTAGTCAGTAAGAGTCTGACACGCCCTTCCGCTCCACCCAGAGCGGAAGAAGTCATTTGATGATTTCCCATCCTTAAAAAAAAAGACCATTTACCTGGGCCATAAATACTTGGACTTATTCATGCTTAAGATACTTGAGTCCGGCAGCTGTCTAAAACCAATTTGTGAAACCATTCAGGAAATTATGCTTAAAGCAATTCGATTTCTACATAAATCAGCATACATTTTGAAGGAAGTTTTGTTATAGATCGATGTCTAAACAACAGATGAATAACCAAATACCAATAAATTTTTGTACTGAAAAGCGTTAAAATTTAAGTCGCAATATCAGGTCAGCAGTGTCAAAAATTTGCTAAAATGTTGGGAATTTGGAGGTGGTTTTGGAGGTTTGCGATTACGATGTGAATTCAAACACTCTTTAAAGATATTAGAATCGCGGTGATACTAAAGGTGGGTTTCAGCAGTGAGTATTTGGGGGTTAAGAACGTGACAAACCGTACTTTTTAGGGTTCCGTACCCAACGAACCTCTATTACTAAGCCTCCGCTGTCCGTCGGTCTGTCTGTCAGCGGGCTCTATCTCAAGAACCGTAATAGGCATACAGTTGAAATTTTCACAGAGTGTATATTCCTATTGCCGCTTTAACAAAAAATATAAAAACACTGTTCGGTTTATGGTACGGAACCTTTCGTGTGAGAGTTCGACTCGTACTTGGCCGATTTGTTTCTTTGGCTTGGTCCCTTCTGACTAAAACAAAACACAACATTACACAACGCAAACCAGCAGGTTTAAGTTAACCACAGCGGATAAACTAACAGTAAGTAGCAGTTTCCAAGTTTTCACTCAAACCGGGTCTCCGTGGGAAGCCAATGCTGGTGGAAGGCTGCAATGTCGACTAGTGGTTGAGCTGTTAGTCTACATCGACACCGGATCATAATTAACTGGCTATAGATCGATGGTTTCACTTTAATAGGTATTTACTTGATGAGAAAGGTAAATAAGAAGTAGGTACCTTAGTAATAAACTGGGGTAAAGAGCTTAAGCTACCTTACCTACCCTACCTACCCTACCTACTTCTTCTTCCCAGCTATAACACTAGGAAGTGGTGCCGGGCGGGCGTTTTGGGGACTGTCTTTATTTAGAACTTTGACGTTCAAAAAGTGCTTGCACTCAGCCTAATTTCAATAAAAGACTTTTGATTTTGATTATACCCAGAATATTTTTTTAAAATTTCGATCTTTTCACTTCAAAAATGTCATTGATGCAAACTGATTTTAAGTTTCTATCAGAAAAATTGTGGTTTCTATGACAATGCTCTTGATTACATATGTAGGTAGTTTTCATTCTACAAATTTTGAATATATATATTGTTCAGGATATACATTTTTTTATAAGATAAGTACAGTTTAATTTCCTTCTTGATTTCTGGTCCCTGCTAACAACAAATAAATCAAAGTGGCCCCTGGTTAAATAAAGGTTGCGAACTACTGGACTTTAGCTACTGGACCTTCGGAACCTCCAATTCATAGAAAGGTAGCAAAAAATATTTAATTTCCCTAGATACTGCAATATTATATTTGTTGATCTAACAGACGACCTTGAGAAGTGAAGATGATACGCAAAAACCGAAGCGAATTTGGAATTTATTAGTTACAACACTCAAGTTACAAAATCATTGCGATATTAGTATGTAATCTATTTAGTTATGTGTAGTCTAGAACAGACTGATATGACGGTAATAATTTCATAATGAAAGTATCTTATAATGAAACTTATATTTATTGGGTATGAATTTTGAAACTCAAGACTTTTGTCTATTGAATTGACCATGTCATTGTCACCGGATTATTGCAAACACCGTAAGATAGTAATTCAACACATTTTAAATTTAAAATAATAATCTCGAATAAAATTAATCAGTTGTAAATTTCGATAGTTTACAAGGTTTCGTTTAAAGAAGAAATAGTTTTCTATCTAACGCGATTTATACTTACCACAACTTAAGATCCAATCCATCATCATACCAGTCCATAACATGGACTTATAAATGACAGCTTTTAATGGTTCAAAATGTATGAGATTGGCTTGCGCTTGCGCTACCAAAGTGGCACGTCAATCATAAACATTTTGAACTTTGACAATCGCAGTCACAGATAAAATGTAACTTTGTCTTGCCCGTAATCTAGGTTTTACACACGCAACTACTTTATTTTGTGACGCCTTCCAAAGCCTACTGCCAATGCTTTTCCACGGCCAGCCTGTGGATGAATTTTATGCAAAGGGCATATAGTGGCCTGCGCATACAATATACAACACGTTCCAGGGGGGCTACTCTCTAAGCCCGAGGTCTTAGTTTCGGGCTTAGTTGCGGGCGTATTCTTATCCATATCGTTCAAGCCACCGGTGGTTAGGGCTCCAGAGAAAGGAACCTCCTCACAATACGAGCCGTATCGAGGAATACTGCCTTCTGTATCAGGCCTTTTACCCAACCGCGCGACGACAACTTCGACAGATGGTCGTCGAAGCTTTTGGCCATTAGGCCATTGGCCGTAACGACATTTATTATTATTATTCTTAGTCTCATCAACTTTTTAAACTCCGCCATTTCCATAACAGCCTCCTAGTCAAAGTAACCCAAGTGGCCTTGTCTTAACCTCGTAAAAGGAAAAGTTTAATCGAAATGCCGACTTTCTATAACGCCTATCGAAACGGCTTGTTTATCAAAATTGGCTCAGTGGTTTACGAGATCATTGGGACTTACAATTACCGGTGGTTAAGAGGAAATCGTGGATTACTGGCTAAGTTACTGCTAAGTGCGGCCTTGGCGTATGTATTGGTTAATTGGTAAGTACTCGTACATATGTAATCGTAGTGCTTATTCTATATAATTATCTCTTTGCTTCTAATCGGTTTAATTAGTTTAATTAGTTATTATTCTAGTCTTTGAGTGTACTTGTTCTTAAGCTAGTGTACAGAGACTATGCTTTGTGTAAAAGATATTGTTTTATGTTTAACTAGCTGCCGCCCGCGGCTCTACCCGCGTGAATGTCGAAAACTATCCCAAGGGAATATACTCCCGGGATGAAAAGTATCCTATGTCTTATTCCAGACCATAATATACTACCTCTGTGCCAAATTTCATCAAGATCCGTCCAGCCGTTTGCGCGTGAAGAAGTTACAAACACTCACACACTCACAAACTTTCGCCTTTATAATATTAGTGTGATTCCCGCTGTGGAAGTCCAGCTATATCGAAATTCGTAAGTCGTTTTTTAATGTGGGTGTGTATTCAGAAAACGCTTAATGTACCTACCTGCAACCCACAATCACGAAAATTAATTGTTTAGGAGATGAAGACACTGCTTTTTTTTCTAGTCTACTTGTTTTAGGTTATTTACTTACCTCCTAACGCATATTTATGATTTACTTATTAATAATCTTTTTAGCGTCCAAACAAATTCATAAATGAGAAAGTACCTATCTGTTTGTTGAGACGTTTTATGCCTAAACTGCTGAACTCATTTTTGTTAATTCGGTATAGAGATAGAATGGGCTTTGGAGAAGGACAATGAGAGTATTTATTCCAGGATTTTCTTTGGGAAAATTTCCGGCATCCAACCGGACGAAGTCGCCGGTAGTGTCTTAAAATACATCCTCAAGCTTCAACCTCGGATCACAAATGTATAATTGACTTATTTCAGTTGACTTATGTCAATTGACATAAGTCAATTACACAATACCATCTTTCAAAAACACATCAAAAGCCGTACATTACTATAATACCAAAATAAATACAGACATCAACAACAATCACATCGACTTTACATATTACCAACATTAGAAACGCAATGAGTGGGTAATATGGGCATAGTTTAAGAGAGCCATTATATTTTGTAATATCGTTCAAATTATCATGTTGAATGTTTGTTTATGGAGTTGTTATATTATGTAAGATATGTCATGGCTGGTCTTAGCGGTGTAGTATTGAAGAAAATGTTATGGTTATGGGCGGAATTACACTGTAATGGTTTCTTTTTTTTTGGTTTTAAAAACCTGACAGCTCAAAGCTGTCATTTAAGGGCCGGCCATGTGCAAGTTACACTGATTAGCCCCGGATTTCTGAGTTAAGCATTTGAAGTTATTTGCCAACTTTTTCGTCTGAAATCCTGCCGAAATACTCAATTCAGAAATTTTTGGTTTCTGTTATTAGTACATACCTAGATGTAAACATTTCCTCTAAAATATATCGCACACTTAAATAAAGAGTAGCACAACCCCAAATAATTCAAATTGTATATATTACTGAAGCCAGTGTTGAAAACTAAAATTCCAAAGACAAACGTTTAAAAACTCTATTAACAAAATGTAGATGGCAATTAACAATATTTTTTGTATATAAAAAAAATATGTATCGCTAAATGTGCTGCTAAGCGCAAAACTCGAGAACGGCTGGACCAATTTCGTTTGTTACTGTCAGGAGAAGGTACTTAAAAGTTACTAAAAAATGTACGTCAGAGCGAAGCCGGGGCGGACCACTAGTATCAAATAGAAATAGAGTAAGACGTGTTTGTCAATTCTTGAAATAAGAAATATGTTGAGTTGTGCTACTCTTTACCTATGTGTGCAGTTTTTTCTTACATTGGGCCTTTTAATAGGCGGCCAAAAGCATTTCAAAGAAATTAATTAATTATAGCAGACAGCTTGTCACCGACAGATATTATGATGATGAATAAAAATGTTTAATTCTCCATGACTTTTCATTCTCCTTTCAATGTCTTGACAATTTAAATGAATGTTACCTACATACACATACGTTATATTTATTGTGCCTTCAGACTAACCATTCCCTTTCTATTGAGCATAGTGATGCGACTCATTTAAATATTTTATCGACAAAAACTCGACTCGCTTACGAAATAAAACGACATATACTCGTACATCACAATTTACATTTCACATACCATTGAACAAGTAAACATCCAGTTTTGTCACCATTTGCCTTAACCCGTGGCGGCCTTCTAAGAACTTTCTAATTCAAATAGACATATCAAACCATAAACCACGTGCATTTATCATATGTAGACACCGACTAGAGATAGCCGTATGGTCATAATTTACTTTATTATATCGATATTCGATTGTGTTGAGGTTAGAGTATAATCGATATTTCTATTTTATTGACATGTTAATGGAATACGATGGTGAAAAGATGGATGGTGGAAAAGATTTTACAAAGTAGCCAATTTGTTAAGCGTTTAAAAGTCTTTCTCAATGACTGTTTTTATTGTATAATTAATGCTATGAATTGGCTACGTTGTATGGTTTCTCTGTTTCAAGTAATTATGTAAACTGACACAATATAATGCAGTTAAATGTATATGAACTTTATTTATATTGGTATTTGGACTATGAGCTTAAAAACTCAGAAACTTGGGAGAATTATTGCTTTATTATAGCTGCCACCCACAACCTGCAGATGCCATCTTAGATAACGAAAAACATTTCAACATGACAACTTTATCGATATTTAAAATCCTGCGAGCATAAATCACATCACTTCCACTTGATATCTCCGCTATCCTTCTTTTTTTAAAGTCGTTAAGATGAATCAGGGACGTATGTTATGTCAAGAAATTACTATTATAAATCTGTGGTTCAGCCTAATGACTGTAGCTACGCGAGTGATATAAAAAAAGTTAAGCGTTTTTTTTTAATGGCGGGAAAAATGGATTATGTAAAAGAGATTATGTTTAATGTGATAAGACGTGGAACTTAAATGTTGAGTAAGAGAAATATGATGGAGTTATGAAATATAATATCTGGGATTAGTTCGTAAGGTGCTTATTTATTTTATTCATGAATTAGTCCGATATTCTTAAGAACGTGTTGTGTGGTCACTGATCTGTACAATTTGATTAATATTTTCACAAGAAATACTCAATTAATATTCAAAAATGTTTAGTGATATAACACTACTTAATAAATGACGTATTTGTTTCATTCATAAGAAACCGACAAAAAATAAACGAAAGTGAATCTCTGAGTATTCAACTATTTGCGTTCCTCTTAGCGATTTATGAAAAAGTAAAAGTTGGAATAGCCATGACACTTAACGTTAAAGTTATACGGTTCATAATTGAATGGCAGTTTGGTGCCGAAATAGCAATTTTCTGTTACGTTGTATGTGTCAATTGTACCTGCACCTTCGAACTTTCTCTGAAGGTCACACGAAAACGCGTGGAGACGTTATTGCGACTAAAAGATTATTGTTTGTTTTACGTAATCTGTCGTTCTTCGTATAATTTAATTAGCGTTAATGGTATGTTTTTAGCGCTTTTGGAAGTTTTAATTGTGATTTATAAGAAGATATTTGAAGTTTTTATGACTCATTTTATGTTTGTTTATTGTAGAAATTGTTATCTTATGTTTTTTATAGCAGTTCTGACTGACAGACGAGATAATATGAACACATCTTGGCTGGACCATTTTATGAAGCAAAGAAAAGTAATAAAAATAACTAAGATAACTTTGAAACTCTACCCAAAAAGAGCAAAAAGGTTTAGCACATGAAATTTCCATATAATATGAACTCTTTGAAAAAAAAAAAATCCTCCCCCCCCCCTTCTTCCTTTATCCTTAAGTCTTTTAGTATCAAACTTGACCTTAATTTGCTTAACCTTACATTTCATAACTGTAAGTAATTAAAATTAATTCGAAATTAATTTACCAAAAATATAAAATTACTAGTGGTCCCGACAGACGTTGTCCTTGACGTTTGCTTTGTGTCTGACGAAAAATTATAGAAATCGATTGCATTGCCACCTACCGGGTCCAATTGTAAATCTAAACCATTCTCAAATCCCATTGAACACACACAAAAAATTTCATCAACATCAGTCCAGCCGTTTAGGAGGAGTTACACGTAATTAATTTGTAGTCAATGTCACACTTGACTTTTTCTTGCACTCACACCTTCCCACAAGAAACCATTCAACACGATAGTTCCACATATGTACGTTACACTATTATCGAGTAACAATAGCATCGTTATACAGTTATACCAGCCATTATCCAATTGGCTGAACAAATCTACTTATTAGCCGTACCATTGATTATACACGCCGGTAACGTTACTGTGTTACTCTGTGTTTTGCTTAGGTATTCATTTTATTAGATACTAGCTGCGACCCGCGGTGTTACCCGCGGTTTATCAGATATCGGAATAAAGCATGCTTATGTGTTAATCCAGGGTGTCAGCTTCCTGCACACAAAATGTTATCAAAATTGGTCAGCCGTTTGCGCGTGAAGAAGTAACAAAGTCAAAGTCAAAGTCAAAACGTTTATTTCAATTAGGCCATTAAACGGCACTTTTGAACGTCATCGTTTACAGTTCAGTAAAATAATAATATTACATTAATAAAGTGACTCTACTGTCCATTCGGACAGGTAGATTCTTATGGAGAAGAACGAACAAGAAACTCCATAGTTACTCTTTTCAAATAATGATTTTACAAAATTTGGTATTTTTGGGGGGGGGTCTTAAATACCGACCTCATCAGCTACTGAGAATGAGGATACTGAGAACCAGCGGACTAGAGTAGATCAATTTATAAAGGAGCTTATTTCAACATTTACGAGTTTTGTAGAATCTAGATTTACCAAGTTACACAATCCACTCAGGATGCGGTAAGTAGAGATGACACATGTTTACCGACCTCCTTTTGAGCCAAGCTACCCGAAGCATAGCTAAGCTACCAAGCACAGCAAATTCTTGTCATACCAACATTAGCATAAAATCAACCGTATCATTGATTACGGTTTTATAAACTTTTACTAAACATCGGAAGTGTTAGGCAATAGGTGAATAGTGACGTAACCCGTTTTACTTTATACAAGGAAATGTTAAATGTATAATAGAACATTATACAGAGAAAGTTTGACGTTTGGGAAACATTTTGGAGAAACTGTTTTGTTCAAAGGATATCTATATGTAAATTAATAATAAAATCTGTACATCAATATATAAAGCTGAAGAGTGTTTGTTTGAACGCGCTAATCTCTGGAACTGCCAGTCGGATTTAGAAAATTCTTTTTGTATATGTTAGCGACATTCATGAGGGCACGGGAAATTCCTATGGGAACAGGAAAAAACGGGATTTACGTGTACAAAGTCGCGGGCAAAAGCTAAGTAATGAGCTAAAATTGTTTGTCAGTTTATATTTTTGCAAAATGGAGAGGTACGCTAGGTCCTGATCTGATCCTTAAAGTTCTTTCACTGATAGAAAGCAAGAAGAATAAATGGACGATCCGTATAAGAAATTTCACAAAAAAAGCTAGATTTAAATTGTATTTGTTTGGTTTTGTTTTGAGTTGTCTAGTTTTTTTCGGTACAGCAAATAATAAGCTATTACCACCTCGTTCTATCCTTATAAATAATAGATAGCTGAATAAAAACTTTTTATTGTATACCATGCTCAAATAAAATAATCTAGGTTTAAATATGAACTGAACACTGAATAAGTCAGTTAAGGAAACATCAGTAATAATTAATTAATTTCGTAACAGCTATAAACATCGGGGTAATAGCTTTTTCTAATGTAAGTAATAATTTGACGATGGCTAAATGAGATTTTAAGTGAAAGTTGGCAGAGAAACCGAAAGGTATATCTACATTCATGTTCTCTACAGTTATAAGCCTGTTGGTAAACCATTATATACACCTAAAATAAAAGGTTCAAGTCCCTATCTCAGATCTTATGGTTTGCAAAAAAACAATGTTAAAAGTTTTAAGTTCTGTCAATGTTTCGAAATCGTATTTTTAAATAATATTTTTTTGTTATTTATTGTGATTAAAAATTATAATTTGCAGATACATATAAACTTATAGATGAGATAGTAAAAAAGGGGAGGGGAAGAACTCATAGGGAACTTAATAGTTAAGATTTTTAATAGACACCGCGTAAATTAGTAAAACAACAACTATTAAAAATAGATTTCTCGTCTGTTAAATTAAGATCTGTCGTATTCCAAATAAGATTCATCGTACAACGTTTTGAGGATACTTTAACTGAGCGTACAGCTAAGGAGTGGAATTATCTGCCAGACTCTGTGTTTCCTTATAGCCACAACCTGAGAGTCTATAAGTCAAGAGTGAATAGGTTACTTCCAGGCAAGCGTGCTCCATCGTCGACCACATCATCGCTTTCCTTCAAGTGAAACTTGGCCAAACACGAGACTATCGATAATTATAAAAGTAGACCTGAATCTGATAACCCTACGTTTACACCATGATCGTGTAAAAGCACGTGTATTTAAAACTAGCTCAGTGACGGCAGACCACGTGTTCACGGTTGTCACGGCCCATTTCACGCAAAGTCAAGGTTGCAACCAGCCAACCGTGGCGGTACTGTTAACCCTTGCTTACGTCACGGATTAGTTAGGTATACGTAATAGATAAGTGTTTTGTTGGTAATTAAATTATGTTTTCCACTTTGAGTAACTTTAGCTGACATTATAGCATTTTTAGGGGTTTGAGATTACTTTTCAGGTTTACCTCAACGCTAGTCCATTTTTTTATCGGTATTCTAAAACGCCTCAGACACGATTTTGAACTGGCTGCTGTGACGCTTTGGAGCAAAATAGGCTTCTTGGGTAAAAAGTGGAGTATAGTAGAATATTCTTTATTGTAAGTACATCAAAATAGTTACAGCCACCACACAAAAACACTTAATTTTATTGGTTATTGCTGCAACGATATCAACCAGACAACTTTTGGACCATTGTGCGTGGGCCATGGCGGCCGTCATTCCAACCAGCCAACCTCCCTCCAGAAGCAGATCAGTCCTCCTAAAGATTTCAGGGTGTCTGTGAGTGAATTTGGTGTTCCTATCGTTTGTCTACGTATATCGGCGACGCCTGTGCACTCAAGGAGCACGTGCGACACCGTTTCTTCCTCCTCCATGCATGCTCTGCACAGAGGACTGTCTGTTATACTATATTATAATCGAAATGCATTTTCTCAGAATGTATTACAGAAACTTAAAGGCCAACTTTTAATTATGACCTACAATACTAAAAAAAAATCAACATTGACTTATAAAATGTCACCTTAAATTCGAACGATTTTTGTCAACCGAACCAGTTACAATTCCGAAGTAAAAGGGACGGTAATGACACACATTATGTAGATACATACACTCATATACAGCGTGTTAAAATAACCTTAAGGTTTTAGGAAGCAATCATCTGATAATTATCAAGTTCCTAATCAGAAAATAGACTTTGGACCATTGAAAATATCAGGTAAATGCGGCATGGACAAAATTTACCATTGAAAGTGCTTTACCTGTTCTCAAATTATACAGATTTTGGTTAATATGCTAATTCTTAAAAAAAAAACATTATCTATGAAGCTATGGAAAACTGAAATTTTAATAAGAGAGCTGGTGTTCTCTTCTTAAAATGGTTCATCCATTTTTTAAATGCCCTTCTGAAGTGCTTCTGAATATCTGTTATGTATTATACAGTTATACACCCTGTATACTAACTGTACACACATACATTTTAGTTATTATTTTATTAAATTATTATAAATTTATATACATGCGTGCAAGTCCTTGTATAGTGTTAGGTTAAGGTGGACTGGTTAACATTGCAAGCATGTACAACCTCATTGGTGGTCGGAAACCGATTTCACTAGCACAATGCCCGATTTAAATCTATAGGATTTATATTTAAATACGGAAACGCATGCCTTTATAATTTAAATATGTACTCACATAAATAAGAAAGCTTTTGGATGGATATTAAAATATGTACACAGGTTTTCTATGCTTTTTACCTAAAGCATGTTTACGATTACAAAATATGGACCGTAAAACTGTACTTGCTTAGGTTTTTTGCTATATTTTTTAACATTGAACTTTTTTAGGACAAACCCCTCCGAAATCTATTCCAATGTTTTACATGCAGCGACTGACTGTCTCTCTTACCAGGAAAAGCCCTTAACTGGGTAACACGACACCTTTGGGTTAGATTGGTATTGCCGCTCTTTTATGTCAGTGTTATTGGAAACAGTTATTTGACTTACATCGTCCTTAGAATCCAATAATTGTACAGTCTCTTTCTATTTCCCTATTTCAAAGACCACCGTAGTCAAAACCTATTACTCTGCCACTCTTTTAAATCATTGTTTCCCACATTCACAAGCTCTAATTTCAACCAATTTCCCGTTTCATCACCAAACTCAAACCAATGTATCTCTCTTACTCACGTATCTGTCAAAGTATTCATCGTTATTCTAATCTTTTACTACACTACGAGTATGTTCTCCGACGCTTTACAAAACAAACTCGGCATCGGACGAGTCGTCCCATTCACTGCAGCCAATCGTGCGTAACTTTCGACTCACGGTATAATACGCGACAATAAAGGTCAGAAGTTTCAATCCTTTCAATATTAATCTACAAGGAAATGAAAGGTGAAGTAAGTAGCACTAAAATGCCTTGATTTTTAATGAAGGTAAAAAGCTTACAGTCACGTGTCCTTTGGGGCGAATTTTCTTAAAAATACAAAAACTTTATATCTGTCAGAGCACTGAACTTAGTTGAAGTCAGCCTCGGTAATAAGGTCCAAAGTCGGGGGTTTAGTTCGAGTCGTTTAACATAACCAAAGAACAAAAACAACCAAAACAAAAATCAAAATCCATCAGTCTGCATACTTTCCATGACATTAAAAATAACTAAAAACAGTTTTTTTTATTGTATCATTAGCTTAATTCACTGTTCTCCATACGAAAATTCCCTGTGTCTTGAGTTCCTGGATCTTATAAATCTATATCTTTTATACTATCTATACTAATCTATATACCAATAATAAAGCTGAAGAGTTTGTTTGTTTGAACGCGCTAATCTCTGGAACTACCAATCAGATTTGGATAATTATTCTGCTACATTCATGAGGAAGGCTATATATACAGGAGAAATTCCAACGGGAAAAAACGGGATATGCGCAAACGAAGTCGTGGGCAAAAGCTAGTTATAATATACACAAAAATAGTAACAATAAACCCACAGCCTTACTATAAAAACTCTTATCTTATGATTGGTTTAAATAATGAGAAGCAGATTCTTAATTCGAATTCGATTGGCGGAAACCCAAACGTTGATTGGCAGACAGTGCCTAGGCTAGACATTCTCTACTAATCACCTTGTTCATCATTTAAACTATTCATATGGTTGATTTTTATTTAATAAATAAGGCTGATTGACGTTTAACTTTAATACCCTGCTGTAGACTCATATTGGACTTATACTACTGTATATCCTGTAATATATCGAGTGTCACCGCTCGCCGGTCACGACTCGCACCTGTTAGTTCCTGCCGTTGTGTCACTCAGGTAGACTCATTTATACCGATGATAGTGTCATTTCTTATGACAGTTTTTTTACCCAAATGTAACTGTGAGAAACACCGGTTTGGTATAAGTTTCTCCTATATTTTGCCGAGAGAAAAGAAATTGAGATACAAACTGAGGTGATTTTATAGAATTCTTGATTTATTCAGACCATAGTTTTAATAGATTATTGCTAAGTTTAAAAGGAAAGTTCAATGAGTAGAAATGTTCGTTTTTTAAGTGCTTTCCTCGTAAACTTTGGACTTTTCACTACCTCTAGTAATTTCCAATACCATCAAAGCAAAACACTTCATATATTTCAATTTGCTGGAGCAGTAACACTTACATTAAAACCATAATAATACAATTTAAGATTAAGTCCTATTTCTAATTAAACAGTAACTTCCAATTATTTGCAATACAACATTATATTATTACTTCATTAACTATCATACATAACACACCCATAATAAAATATTTTACTTCGATATGTATTTTCTAGTATACATTTAATTTTAACTTGTATAATTTAGAATACCGTTAAAAATGTTCTTAATGACTTTTTTTGTGCAATTATGATATAATTGTATACTCGTACGTCTGTTAAATGCAAAAATGAGTGATGTTAATAAATAATTATTTTGGAATTACACTTTCTCTACTGTAAAGTTACATCATTTTAATAGTTTAAACTTTATAAAATGTGTGAGATTCTGTAATTAGCTTTAGTATTTTTTTTTTACTTGTAAAATGTGTCTTGAAAAGAGAATAATGTTTTGACTTGTAATGTTATATTATGGCAATGTAATTAAAAACGTTATATCTTAAGGTCATTGTCATTATCATTTATGTCAACTGCTGCTATTACATTTTTGACTATTTGTGTCAATGACTTGACAAAATTATTTTAAAAACAGATATCAGTAAAAATGTTGCCACTGCCAAAGCATATTGCTTAATATGATAAATTTAATTAATAATTAGTTTTGATAGCCTCAAAGAATCATCAACGCTCACTGCACCATTGCGCTAGAAGATCCACAAAACACAATTTCGTAAGAAAGAGATGGTAACCGAAGCATTGCATACATCTGCCTACGACCTTGGCATTTCATTAATTATATAAAAAATACATACAATCTAAACTTCGACCAAAATTTAGCAACTTTCGCATATATTGCTTTACTTACTTTTACTTGTTTACGTTGTTCAAGGTCTTGAGTTCGATTCCCGGGCTGGACGATATTCAGATATTACTCAATGTTAAGTAGAACATTTTTAAAGTCACTTAAAAGTAAGTGTGTGTGTTAAGTAATGCATTGTATTGGTTGTTATTGATTCATATATTACGTAACTATAAGAGAAACACTCGAGAGGTCACTAGAATAAATCTTATATCGTTAACTTTACTTTCATAACGTACAAATCTAATTTAGAGATTTCACCAAAAACTATTCACAAAAACTGAAACATTATATTTCAATAAATGAAATGAATCTCAGAATGCACTCACATTTCGTTCCATTAAATAATAAACGTCAATTAACGTAATTATATTTATGCAAACGGTAGCCTTATGCATTTCTGTTGCATAAACCTGATGCCGGAAGTTTGAAGCTGTAATTATTGACGTCTCTCGCGAGACGAGGGGATGTTTGGAGGTTAATGCCCTAGTTTGTCCCAGATTTTGTAGAAAATGGGAGTTTTAGAGTGATCACGTGACTGTGATTAGAAAATTGGTTTAATATAGTCAAGATTAAATCTTAGTGGCCTAAATCGTTTTAAACACACGCTTAAACGTTTCATGCTCTTATTAATTAAAATAGTTTTGTAATGAAATCGGTTAAATTTTTCGTAGAAACATATTTCGAAAAAAATAATTATATTTGTATGTCACATGTCATATCCCTAATATTTCAAATACACATTTGTAAAATTATGTCATCGTTTCCTATCCGTGTATTACCTTAACAAGCAGAACCAGACACTCTCTAGCTAAATAAAGAGAGTGGACATTGCATATTGTATAATACTTGTATTATACAGATAAAATAAATAGGTGAAAACTGAGAACCTTGCGAGCGCGCGCGTCGATGTCTTTTACTCGGAGGAGTTCCGTCCGCGAATCTGACCGAACGACGAGTCGACCTACTTTTGACAGACATTCTGTACATTTTACGTAATCATCAAAGAGGATGTAATGTATAGAAATTATACATATACACATTTTGGACAACATTATGCAGGTGAAATTTTCGTCTTCGATGATTTACTCGCACATTCTCTTGAATTTGAATGTTCGGTTATAAAACTTTATGGTAATATTTTTATGGATTTGTATTTGAATGTTTAATTTAATGTTTTTTAAATGTGTAGATTATGTCAGTCTATTATATTAATAATATTTCTCTATTTAGGTACAAATTGATTTGATTGAAAGCTGTTTGGCGGTGACTGCTTTATAAATAGAACCCTGTGTATAGAGAGAAATTGTACGGTCAAGCGTTATTTTTAAATGCGCAGCCTTGAGGTTTTCTAATACTTATCATGTGTTTTTTTTTGTGGTAAACTACTATTGTAACCACCTTATTTTATTTGTAACATTAATATTTTTTATTTTTTTATTCGCCAATTATATTTAAAACTGTATGTATGCCTAGCAGGTACGGTAATTTAATTCGATCATCACATAATAATTAATTAATTATTTCTCGCACCACAACACCCGCAGCTAGATTATAAAACTTCCACAAAACAGAAAATAGAATTTTCGTTTTTTATCACCCATAAACAACGATGGGTCACACACAATCCAAACATAAACCAATTTGACACAACAATTTCCCACTTTTACATTAAAATCGAAATCACTTGGATACGAAAATCTTCCTTCAACTTTCACTAAGAAAAAAAAATGTCCGAAAAAAAATGAGTAGGCAAAAAATGTACACACTGAATTTCAACTTACCCAAAATATTAGCCTCATTTTATCCATACACACAACACTATAGGAAAGTTTAAAAAGTGGAGTAACTGTCACTACACATGCGCGAGCGTGCGCGCGGCTCCTGCGACTGGCCGGGCCGGCCGCCGGCGAAGCCTCCCCGCTCAGCAATCTACAACCTTCACATTATATATTATGTAAACTTGAAAAAGCGCAAGTGCATTATGGCTATGAGAAGATTTTTTTTTTTAATGGTATTGTTTATGACTGGTAGTTTAGAGTGGCGACCCGCCCCATGTTGGATTTTAAACTTACATATATAAAATCACCCGCCCCAGTGTTGGATTCTATGCTTACTAAAATCTTCATGAACAAAATGCATAACAGCATGGCCTGTATTCCCCACAGATATTAGCCGCTGAAAACGTCCAGTAGGGGTTGCTGTGGTAAATCTACTGCAGCGTCAGTGTTCATCAGGCTCTCAAAAAGCAGGTGCAGCATATTTGGTATACCAGTTTGGTTTTTGGATATAAGTCAAAAGCGAAAAGGGTTGGCCAAGTATAAAAGGTTTTTAAAATGATTATTTATGAGCTTTAATTATGCAAACGATCTATTCAATGAAAAAGTTGAGTACCCACAAAAACATATTTTTGGTCATTTTTAAATATACCCAATATATGAAATTGTTTATTCCTCTTAGGGAATACACCGAAAGAGACAATTCATGTTGCGTTGAAGCACAACTTATCATAACAGGCTCGGTGAATATTCCGACATAATTCCCGTTTTATTTAAAATAACACATTAAATAAAAAATAATGAGTTTCGATGGAAAACAAACTAATTCCATGTACACTTGCTCATCACTTTGCATTAACTATCCATGGTACCTACTTATTAATTCCATGGTATTAAATTTTGACATATTTCACAAAAATAAATACAACCTAAATACTGGCATAAAACTTTTTTTGATTTTTTTGTTTGGCGAAATATTTTTCTTCTTTTTGAATTGAATGACACTTTCGTATTCACGAAAAAATCACTGAAAAAATGCTGTAACACAACCATAAATTTTTCAAAATTTTGCTTTAACTATTTATTATGTCTAGAAGATTAAAATTAAATGTGAGAAATGTAATACTAGGATGTCATAATTTTAGTGATATATTAGCAAGAAACGATTATAGGATTCATACGGGTTTTACGCCATCGGTAGGTCCGAGGGCTATAACCCTCAATAAAACCAACTATGACTTCTACAAGCAGGATTATGTGAAAAGTACACACAAAATATTTTTGAAACGCGCATCTTCGGAGATCCCAGTTACCGGCAAATGGCTTGATGAGGTAATGAAATTATTCGTTTCTTTTGTTTGACAAAACCCTTCAGAAAAAAAAATTCAAAGCCGCAACTTTTTTTTTTCTATGGTTTATGTTCTCCGAGGAGGGATGAAATGCACGTAACTAAAAGAGTTATGAATATAAATGTGGATGGATGGACAGGGAGAGGGAGGCCAAAGAAAAGATGGATGGATTGTGTTAGGAGTGATATGAAAGAAAAGGGAGTTAGTGATAGCGTGACGGTTGACAGGACAGAATGGAAGAAAAAAACGTGTTGCGCCGACCCCAAGTAACGTGGGATAAGGGCAGGAAGATGATGAGATTATGCTGTCCGAAAATAAAAGCTCCGCCCTTACACCGCTGGGTCGTTTGAGGCTCGTGCACCCTCAGCAAATCCCTTAAGTACTTACGTATGAACTGTACGAGATACATGCGCACATGTACATATCTCACACTGGTAGCTTGTCCATGTATCTCGCACTTGTACATACACATGCTCATCTATGGTGTTAAAATTATCTTTTGGCGAACAATTGGTATTACCAGAGGGCGTTATTGGTAAATGCTTGTGATGTTATCATGGGTGTATGTAAAAACAAGATGGCGGTTTTTCGACGTTGGCCTCCCGCCAAAAGATCCTTGAACAGCCTGGAATTACAAGACCCGGCTATGACGCGGTTGTTTACACGTTGCCTGCGCATTTGCCCGGTCTTACGCATGTTAAATATATTGTTTGTTTAATATTCATATATAAAATAATGCAGATGTAAATAACTCTTACGATAATGGTCTTATTTGAACTCATTAAATTTTTAATCTCGGATAATTTATGTAAACAGAAAATTATCGCGATAATTTTTTTTAGCACACTTCAAATGGATTTAATCGACTGGGAAAGGTTGAACGTAACGAAAAGTGTTTCAAGAAGTAGGTAGGCATAGCACACCAGGGTCCGTCTCGACATAGTTACCGATCGCATTCCGACCAAATTCGGTCGATTAGTCCTAAGGCCACCCATACACAGTCAATCTCGATCGCAATTCACGGATCAGATAATTGATTTTGATCGTGGATCGCGTTCGAGACTGACTGCTGTTTGATATTTCAAGCCCAGCTCATTAAAGTTAAAGTGAATAAGAAGTGAGCAGTTGCAGTATGGTGACATCGAAAATCGTGAGTGATAATATTCTTTTGAACGTAATCCAGAAAACATTTCAACCCTTGCAGCATTCCAGTATACTTAAATATTTTGCAACATACTTATTAGCAGAGATCGGAATAGGTAGACTATATTTACCTAATGTTCGTGGAAGAAAGTAACATAGAGATGATAATAAAATTCTCTTTTCCTTCTGTAAAATCCCAGAATCATAAATGGAATCATGACAATTACAACCCGGGATTATAAAAACATGAACTGGACTTTGAGTATAGTTACAAATTACTGATTTGAAGAATCAAAAAAGGAAAGAAAAGGAAAGAGTTGTGCGAAAACAAAGCTATTTAATTTAACAATTTTAGTAGGTACGGAACTCTAAAAACATAATTTTGACTGGTCTGTTGGTCGAGTGGTTAGTGACCCTGACTGCTTAACTGGAGGTCGTGGGTTCGATTCCCACCCAGGACAAATCTTTGTGTGATGAGCATGATCATTTGTTCTGTGTCTGGGTGTAATTTGTCTATAGTATGTATGTATTTAGAAATATATAAAAATAAAAATAAAAATAAAATTTATTATGCCAAAAATATATAAGTATGTTTATCAGTTGTCTGGTTGCCATAGCACAGGCTCTGCCTAATTTGGGATCGGATGACCGTGTGTGAGTTGTCCCAAGATATTATTATTATTATATTGTTATTATAATAAGATTCTTTAATATAATAATTTTGTACAAATGTATTCAAAGCGCAATAAGTAATTTGCAATTTCTTAAATCCCGGGATACAATCGTCATGTTTATGATTTTGGGATTTTAGAGGAGGTATTATCAACTCTATGTTACTTACTTCCACGAACATTAGGTAAACATAGTCTACCTATTCCGATCTCTGCTTATTAGGCCGAAGATAAATGCGGTACAATCATTTTTAATTTATTTTTAACAGCCACCTTTTTTTCAGTGATTTGTCGTTTAGAACCTTCAACTACTATCCCTAATGTTTACATAAATTATCTTAGATTCAAATATGACATTTACAAAATCTTAGTTTTATTTTTCAGGTACAAACCGGTTCCATCTGCACTTCAGGCCATGGGTTCCTTCGTAGGTTGACACAGTATCTCTATTATGAACGAAAAAGTCCTCAGCGTCTACCTTCGGCGCCACAATCAGTTTGCGAGGGTTCTGAGAAGCCAATATATCCCTCTTATCCACCATGTCTCTTTTGTCCCCTGAAGCCGAAACGCTTCCCTTGCAAAGACCTAACAAAATCCGATTCATGTGCTGACACTTCACCTTGTACTTTC
Source organism: Mamestra configurata (assembly GCA_002192655.3). NCBI lineage: Eukaryota > Metazoa > Arthropoda > Insecta > Lepidoptera > Noctuidae > Mamestra > Mamestra configurata. The sequence continues at coordinate 250,397 of NDFZ01005333.1, forward strand.
AAAAGTCCTGCTTTAAATATCATTAGACTTTACTCTTCTTATCAATGTCAAACTAATAGCCTTGGAAAGAAAACAGAAGTATATAACGCTAAATCTTGTCCACCACGACCGCCGCAATGCAAGCCGTTGCTAAAACCTAAGTTTTGTCAGCCGCAAAAGAAAAAGACGTGCAAGCCTCGCAAATCAAATGATCCAAAACCTGGAGTTAAGTGTCCAGACCCATGCAAAAGCAAGCCGAACTGCTGAAAGACATGAAGAAATGTATTCACAATGTTCTGTATGAAAAAAAGTGAGTTTGAAATAGTTTTGTTCGTGGTTTAATTTTTATTAAATGCATGTTTCAAATGGTTATTTATCTAATTACAAGTTTACACGAAATTATGTCGTTTCCACTCGGGGCCCACTAGGGCCAGAGCCTGCCAGGGTTACGGAATTTGTTCGAAAGAGTCACCGCGGCCCTGGAACGTAAAGGGCTTTAGAAGGAACACGGATGGGTTTTAGTCAGTAAGAGTCTGACACGCCCTTCCGCTCCACCCAGAGAGGAAGAAGTCATTTGATGATTTCCCATCATTAAAAAAAATAAAAATAAATGTCGTTTCCACTATGCGACACCTTATAGGTAAGTATATATATGTATATTAAAGCTGCATCGAACCACAGTTTTGTTTATTTAAAATTTATTACGCGGACCGTCTGTAATATTTATTTAAAATATACGAAAGTGATGAAGGAGGATTTTTACATTGCGGTAGGTCCCAAATTACTAATACTCCTTAAATATATCTTAGACACAAAAAGTTCGTAGTCGATAACATAACACGTGACCATTATTTTAAGAGTTATCGATATCTGCATTCTACTTAAAATAATCAATAATTAGTTTATTATTTTTATAAAACTCAAGCTGTTTTCACACGATGCTTCTCAGGCACATGCGTAGACTATGGACTTCGTTATAAAGTCCATGTGAAGACCAGTAATGATTAAACAGACGTGCTGCATTTGAACTGCACGCCAACTGCAACTGCATCCAAATTGCAATTTTGCAGTGAATGTGCAATTCTAAGCAACTCGTCTCTTTAAAGCCCTCCGCATCACAAATTTATTGGCAAGATAGATCGTACTTTGTCTCTGCTTTTATAAGTAAACATTTCATAATAATTTGAACTTTAATCACCTACTAAGGTTAACATTTATAAGAAATGCTTGTTTTCACTGGATTGTGCATATATACTCGCTATTCGTTTGGAGAAAAGTTTCAATTTGGCGTGAATCCCTAACTTAGAAAATTATAATGGAAATAGGATCTACGTATCTAGCCTGTGTCAATAACTCTTAAAATAATGATGTTCTCAGAACCCGCTCACCATTGTCTTCTTATGGAAGCTGCTCTGCTCTCTCTTATTTTCTATCGTGTCAAATATAAAATAACCGACCTTTAACAAAATTTTTACGACTCAATATGTTTTTTTCAGGTACAAACCGGCCCAAACTGCACCCCAGGTTATGAATTACCTTGGAAATCGTTGTGCAGTTTCTGTGATGACCGAGAGAACCCGCAATGCCCGCCTTTGGGTGTTAAGTCACAATCAGCCACTGAAAAGGTCCTTGTGAAGCCAATATCTCTCTCACCGATATGTCCCTCTTGTCCTCTGAAGCCGGAAAAATCCAATCCTTGCGCAAAGAGTATACTATGTATTCCCGAAACTGTTTTATTAAACAACTGTCGATGTTATTGCGCCAGTCCATGCCAACCTAAGCCTCCAAAAAAGAAGAAAACCGCAGGGCCATGTAAACCCTTTCCTTGTGGACCAAATCAGGCCCTGATCAAGCCGGTGCCGAAATGTAGACCGATGCCCCACAAAAGGCCTATCCTCAATGCGAAAGATTGTGGCAGCGGACCTAAGAAATGCGAACCGAAATTTAATGTGGGCAAATGTCCTGGCTCCAGTGGCGGCTCCTCCCAAGGAGATCCATGTGCTGGGGGGAAGAAAGAAGCAAAAAAGGATTGTTATGGGTCCGACTCTAAAGGCTCAGGATCCAAATCAGGACCAGTTTGCCCATCACCCAAGTGTAAATGAATTTACTTTAGTAAAATTTAACTGTTGTTGTTACAAGAAACTCAACTCGAAATATTTTTGTTTGATGTTTGAATTAAATTCTTGTTTAAAATATTTTTACCATTTTTTTTTCAAACTTTTTCTCATGTCGAACATGATATGATAATGAAATATGCAATACTGTGTCGCCTAGTTGAACATTTTAATGTCTCCGATTCTGAATTCCTTATCAGGAAACCTAATTGGGAAACCGTACGTATGTGGCCCGCCTATACTAGTCAATGGGACTTTTGGACTAATACACCGGCTTATACGGCTCTTAAACACAGTGCAAGTTACTTGAGTATAAGTATAAAGATGCTAGATATGCTACCCGCGCGACACATTTGCAGAGCGTAAGTTCCTGGGTCTCGCACTCGTTTTATGCGTATGCATCGTCCGCAATCCGCATATCCGCAACTCCACATCCAAGCGCGTTTATTACGCATCTTTTATGCCGATATTTACTACTGTTTTAATAAATACTTAACTAAATATATCCAATAAAAATAAAAATAAAAACTTCTAACTAAAATATAGTGTCAAAAAATTCGTCCGCATCGCTATCAACTGAAAGTGAGCCCAAAAGACTGGCGGCATTGCCACGTTGTATGGCAATGCTTATCCTCTGTCTGAGGTTAAAGCCCTTGGGTCACGCGAAGTGTCAACTAGGCGTTTAGCAAGTTCTTTATATAACGCATGAGCACATGGACCCCACGGTCCAAGAGTTTCAACCCCAAACGGCTCGAAAATATAATTGTCACCTAGTTTATTATATTTCCGCCGCTTGAGGTTCTCCGCAGCCGCAGCGGCAGCACCAGTAGATATTAATTACAGCTAATAAAAATGGTCTCCGGCGAAGCTTTCCAATCCACATACATTCGGGCCGTGCCCGGAATGTGGGCGGACCATGGTCCGTCAGGAACTCAACAACCTATCGGTGCGTACATTTTATATGAACTCGTTCACACACGTCCGTGCCCGGAACGTGGACGGACCGTGAACCGTCAGGAACTCAACAACCTATTGGTGCGTACATTTTATATGAACTCGTTCACTCACGTCCGTGTCCGGGCCGTGTCCAGGACGCGTCGGATCACGTTGTGACGGACCACCGTCCGGTCCCATCCCGGGTACGGCCCGGATATAAGTGGATCAACCTTTAAGAAACTGTCCTGACTATTCATCGTGTCAAAGAAATAAAGAAAACTAGTATTATATTATATTATATATTTGGCACACACAGATACACACAATGTTGGTAAAAATAAAAGGAAACTCAAACATTGAATTAGCAAGCTTGAGTCAATATTGTTCTTAACAACAAATTCTTAATATATTTTCAGTTCCGAACCTTTCCGATCGCCACTCCAGCTGGATTACTTTGGGAGTCACCATACAGCTTCTACTACGATCGAAAGAACCCTGAGTGCCCGCCATGTTCGCCTAAATCCCGATCTGACTGCAAAGAGGAACCTTTGAAACCAATACCTCCTCCACGGAAACGTCCCCAATGTCCTTCGACGCCTAATTGCTACCCTTGCAAACAGCCCACGAAATCAGACCCGTGTGCTAAGATAACACCGTGGATTAAAACTTTTCTTCCACTAAATAACTGTAGATTTTATTCTACCAGTTCAATCCTACCGAGAAACATGAAGCTAAAGCCGTGTGAACCGAAGCCAAGACGGCTGGCAGCACTGAAATGGGTCACCGTCACGGCTCGATGCCTTTGTGACGATAGTGGACCGAAGAAATGTGAACCGAAAAAGAAGAAATGTGAAGAAACAAAGAAATGTGAACCAAAAAAGTGTGGGGAAAAAGATACTTCTTGTAAGCCGAAAAAGTGTGAAACGAAAAAAAGTGGATGCAAATAAAAGAGCGAACCAGTTTACAAGTGAATTAACTTTAATTGTTCTGCAGCCAATTGAAATATGAGTTTGATATATTTTTGTTTGTGGTTTGAATTAAATGCATTTTAAAATGTCATATTTGTTATTTATTGCGAGAAGCGAACCAAAAAGCAGGATTCCTGTTTAGTGGATATCTTTAGACTGAAGTGACATTTTAGCTGCCTTGGCAGGTATTCATACTTTTTTTTAAGGGATGGGAAATCATCAAATGACTCCTTCCGCTCTGGGCGGAGCGGAAGGGAGTGCCAGACTCTTACTGACTCAAACCCATCCGTGTTCCTCCTAATGACGTTTGCATTCCAGGGGGGGGCTACTGTCTAAACCCGAAGTCCGTAGTTTCGGGCTTAGTTGTTGTAATTCTATCACCTACGGACTTACGATTAGTTACGAAGCCGAACTAAGAATGAATTACAACAAGTATTAATTCTTAATGGTTAGGTAATACGGACTAGAATACGCCAAATTGGTTCAAAAGAGTCACCGCAGCCCTGGAACGCAGAGGGCTTTAGAAGGAACACGGATGGGTTTTAGTCAGTAAGAGTCTGACACGCCCTTCCGCTCCACCCAGAGCGGAAGAAGTCATTTGATGATTTCCCATCCTTTGGGCCGCGGAGACTCTTTCGAACAAATTTCGCAACCCTGGCAGAGGTATTCATACTAAGGCCTACCTGCGCAAAACAGAATGATCTTTTGACACAAAGTAAGTTGCTAACAGGAGATTAAATTACAAATACTTAATACATAATGGCCCCGAGTGGGGAACTTACTCGGACTGGGCCTAATAAAGGTACTCTGTTTCAAAATAAGGCTGCGTTTCCATCAGAGATGTGCGAGGATGCATGGCGAGGGATGTTTGTTAAGAACCAATAGAATCGCTTGGGCTGAGCGAGGCTAGATAAATGAAGCAACTCATCCTCGCACATCTCGGTGGTAGCTTTATACTCTTTTTCAGCTTTGCCGCTGCCAGATAACCAAGGCCTGTAGACATTTCTATCTCGTTTTATTCAAAGACTCATTAATAAAATACAACGTTTTGTATCGATAAACAGGTTCTATGTTATTTGAACGCAATACGATTACTTTCTAATTTTGCATTACGTAAAATTCTATGCCAGTGTCTCTTATATGTACATATATCTAGATTTTTAGGAAGAATTAAAGATTCTTTTTTGTGGACTATTCGTACTTACACTTGCATGGATCATATTCAGGGTATTTCAGAAGTGTGCATGTGTTTTTGTCTTCATATTTTTTCCCACATATATATCAGCACATTGCTCAAAGAAAAGTTTTGTAGTGGCGACCCGCGTATCGGAAGACGCAGCGTTGGAAGGTCTCCCACAAGGTGGACCGATGACCTGGTGAGGGTCGCGTATTTTGTATATGGATGGGACAAGTAGCTGATCCACCCCAGCTCCTCAAGGAAAGCCAGCAATGTCCCAGTGTTACTGACTAGCAACACGAAGAGTACCTGCCGGTCGATTCAGTACACATGTCGAAGTGAAGGCTTGGGTGAAGTGATCACGAGGTGAGCTGCCAATCCATGTAAACAAGATGTCACGTGATCACGAAGTGAGCTGTCATTCCATCTTAATTATATGGAATGCTAAAGCTCACCTCGTGATCACTTCACCCAAGCTATGGAGGGATGGTATTGTCAACATTTCTCGTGCAAATATGGGAATCCTAATCCTAAATACAATATTATAAATGCAAAAGTGAGTGTATTCGTTTGTTAAGATTTTTTTTTTTTTAATTTAATATGGGTTTGCTCTTGACTAGTCTAGGTCATAGATGACAGAGACAAAGTCAACGATGGAGCGAGCTTACCCAGAAGAAGCCTGTTCACTCTAATTTTGAAGAGATTAGGGTTGTATGCGTTCGGAAACACAGACGCAGGCAGAGAGTTCCACTCCTTTGCTGTGCGCATTATAAAAGACGTTTAAAATACATACATTTGACGCTTAAAATGCTGAACGTTTGATGAATTTTGGTTGTTGGCTTGTTTTTGCAATAATCTCTGGATCTACTGAACCGATTTTGAAAATTCTTATTTGTATATCGCACCTTTAAAGTAAAACCGTTACTAAACGAAAATTTTCATGAATTGAGGTATCAATGCCATCTATCTAAAAACAGTGACTATTTTCTAATATTGGCTCCCCTATAAAATTTCTTAATTTCGTTTAGTAACGGTTTTACTTTAAAGGTGCGATATGATAGCTGAAATGGGACTGGGCGGGTCACACCAGCCGCATGCATAGTGACCGCAGGGCAAAAGTCTCCACGCAATGGGTCCCAGAGGATGGACAGCGTCGCCGAGGCCGGCCCAGAAAGCGGTAGCGAGATGATTTGGATGCACACCGCGAAGACTGGTTCGAGGTGGCACAAGAAAAGAATGTCTGGAAGGATATGGGGGAGGCCTTTGCCCAGCAGTGGGACACAATAGGCTAAAAAATCAATCAATCAAAATCAATATGATAGCCACAGTCATGAGGAATGCTAAAGGCTATACGGGAACGGGAAAAAACGGGCTACGCGCGTACGAAGTCGCTTATAAAACCTAGTATATCTCTATAACGCGGGAGATACCGCAGGCGAGGGCTAGTTGTTGATAATGCCGGTCTAGCAACGGCCACCGACGCCTCTCCAAACTCAGTGTAAGGTTCCGCACCGGTCATTACTTCACCCACATCAACTTCGATTTTCACCTCAACTCTTCAATTATCGAGTTTTCTAACCTTCGATTAAATCTCAACGTGATGAATCAATCGATTTCTTTATTTTTATTCACGTAATGGTTTACGTACAGATGGAAGTTTTTTTTTTAGAATTGATTATAGTTCTTAAAATAACTAACAGTAAATATCTTCGTCGAGTCCAATAACCTCGGACAGAAGAAGATATACAACAAATTACTGATGACTATCTTGAATTTGTTGTAGGTATGTTTTTATTTACAGCATAACTAGCATCTTTTTTTTTTTTTAAAGATGGGAAATCTTAAAATTACTTCTTCCGCTCTGGGTGGAGCGGAAGGGCGTGTCAGACTCTTACTGACTAAAACCCATCCGTGTTCCTTCTAAAGCCCTTTGCGTTCCAGGGCCGCGGTGACTCTTTCGAACAAATTCCGCAACCCTGGCAGGCTCTGGCCCTAGCGGGCCCCGTCTTTTCTGCTGACATCTCTTTGAGGCGCGCGTGAAACACTACGCGCCATCGACCCGGGCCTGGCGGTGATCGGACAGCAAGCCACCCAACGCTCGCCGTCCGCAGGCCCGCGCCTACGGTGGCCGGGGATCGCCCTGCGACTCCCGACGCCCGGGGCGTCTTCTCCTGTTGCGGCGGTTGGGACGAAGGCCTTGCCTTTCCCTCGCGCGGTCCGCCTCCTCCTTCGCTAGCATTACTGCTTCGCAGAAGGAGGTGACCGCTTCCCAAGCCTCCTCGCTCCGGACCATGGATTCAACCAGGGCCGGACGCGAGAGGTTGCCGCCGCCGATCGCCTCGACGAGGACACGGCGGTGCTCTGCCCAAGCAGGGCAGACCTCCACCGTATGCTCCACCGTGTCCTCCGGGCGATCTTCACAGTGCTGACACCCGGGCGTGTCCTCCCGCTTAATCCGAAACAGGTACCTCCCGAAACAGCCGTGTCCGGTGAGTACCTGCGTCAGGCGGAAGGTAAGGACGCCGTGGCGCCTCTCCAGCCACTCCTCAAAGAGGGGCCTTACCGCCGCAATAGTGGCGTGCCCTGCGCTGGGTCGCGATAGTCGTTGTATAACTAGCATCTGCCTTCGCTCGCGTGAAATTATATCAAGGGAACGTACCTACTGTCAAAATAAAAATTGAAAAATCTATCTCTAAAACAAAATTTATTAAAATTGCTTCAGCGTAATAGGCGTAGAACGTAAAATACATTTAGGCAGGCAGTGACAGTTACTTTTTGAATTTATAATTAGACTAGTGGCCCGTTCCGGCTTCGCCCGTGTGTATACTTTTAAAAAAAATCTGTTTTAAGAACCTTCTCCTGACAATAACAAATACAACAAAAAAAGAATTTAGTACAGCCAAACGGCTGTCCCAAATTCTTTTTTAAATTAATTAATTCGTTTTTCTTTTTTAAACGCGTGATGCCGTGACCAAGGGAAATAGGGATTCATTTTTATATACAACCTGTAACAGAATAAACGCAATACCTCTTAAGGGGCTTGTACTCATCATTGTGAACCACATTCACTATGGGACGAACACTGAAATATATTTAGATATATGATGGCCAAACGTTTTGCTTCGAAAGGACATGCACAGGCTAGCACTTTTGCCTGGTTCTTTAAGTTCCTTTAACAGGGTGTCTGTTGCCAAACTATTTAACTTTCACAAATCCCGACTCCACTCTGCTGCTGAGATATTAGATTATCTTCAGATAATTTCTGAAATTCCGTTGCATTTTTACCCGACCCCGACATCAAAACCACTCACCCGCACTCATCAGTCACGCTTACAACCACTAAACCAATGGCCCAGTGATCATTATTTATCAAACATTCATATTTAAGATGAACATTAAATTAATAACCATATTTAAACAAGGACGCAACACTATCTAATTTTTAATTTAATTTGTTTCACGAATTGAAAAAGAACCTTGCGAAACATCTTCATGCAATTGGAGTGTAAATAACGACGATGTTTTATTATATACTCATGTATTATTTTGTTATGTAGTAGTTTAGTCGCGCAACTTCGCTTACGTGGCATACCACGGAGATAACGTGCATTTTTTTCGATAAAAAGTAGCTTTATGACTCTTGGCCAAAGTAGAGGAGCTCGAGGCTAAATAATGATAGTTTCAAATGGGTTGATCATCAAAGTCAAGCAACGCTTGCCGAGGTCGGTCTGTGGATGAGTTACCAATCATCATCATCAATTTATATAAATCTATTCTGAGTGACGACAAAATGTGGGTGGAGACGGAATGTACCCTGTATTTGTTAGAAGAAAATCGTTGATTCTTATAATGTTGAAACGCGGGCAATGAATTCGCATTTTTTGTGTTTTGAGTGAATGACAGTCAACGCCATATATACCCGATATATTACTTTCCTCCATGGTCAACGCACATACAAAACTACACTGGTCGTAGAAAGCTGACATTTAACATGAAGGTTCCTTGGGGAATGCAGAGGAGCACTAATAAAAAAAAAGGTATTCTCGACACAGGGATTTCCCGAAATTGCTACGGTAACAGGAAAATAATGTTATCTGCGCGTACGAAGTCGCGGGCAGAAACGTTTTAATGTACCGATACTCCTTCATCCCTCAAACACCACGATAAGTCGTTGGTCCTGAGATCTTTGGCATTCAGTATGGATAGGATAGTCAGATGCCAGAAAATCTGACACTAGTCGTGAAATACGGTATTAAGCTGAATTCGTTTTGAATGGAAGCCGACCCCAATATAGTTGACGGAAGGCTAAGCATATGATGACAACTAAAACACTAGGAAATGGTGACAGGCGTTCGTTTTAGGGGGCTGTCTCTATGTCAAATTTGACGTTCAAAGAGTGCTGGCTCTCAGCCTAATTTAAATAATTTACTTTTATTTTTTAATTTTGATACTCGGCGATAGTGTGGCTTTCTATCAGTGAATAACTTTTCGAAATTGGAGCAGTATTTCCAGAGATTGTAGCAGCATCAATGCCGCCACATGCAACTCCAAGAAGCGAAATTTGTACGGCAACAAAAAGAACCGCAACGCCATCTACCCTGTCAGCGGCGAACTACCAACGAAATCATACATCGCGCAAGCAAAGTTCTCCGTGCGATTTAAACATATATAACAGTCCCAATTTCATATGGAGGTGTGCGGGACTTTACTCTCAGTACCGCAAATCTCTATAAGACTACATTTTACAAGCGTACAAGCAAACAATTTTATTCCGTTTACTTTATCAGTTATGTACCACTCTCTTATATTAAAATAATTGCAGCTTCCGACCAATTTTTAACTTTAGCACCTTGACACGATTTATTAAAATACTGAAGGGAGTTTGATTTGGTTGTTTTTCTCTTATTTTATGATGAGTTACTTCGTTGAAACTTTGCATTCAGTTTTAAACAACAAACCGAGCGACCTGTTTATATTCAAGCAGCTGTATTGATGTTTGCATTCATCATCATTATCATCATTGACGAATGTCAGCCGTAAGATATTCACTGCTGGATTAATGGACATAGGCCTCCACCAAGTATCGCTAGAAATATCAAGTCTGGACTGCCTGTTTAGCTTTCGGTGTGGTCTCAGCTGATGCAGCTGAGTACCAGTATTTTATATGGAGTCCGCAACCTAGTAACTACACACATACTACGAACTAAACACATTTTTATTTTTTTTAGTAACTGGGTAACATGATACCCCTTAGCAAGACTGGTGTCCGACTCTCTGGCTTCTGACTATCCGTAACGTCTGTCAAAGATCATCAAACGACCAGTAGGACCGACTGCTGAACGTGCTTCCCGGGGCCAGTGAGAGTTTTCATATGTAATCGATGGTCACCCATCCACGACCGGCCTCGGCAAGCATCGCTTAACCTCGAAGATTGATCCGTGTGGCTGTTATTATTTAGCCATGAGCTTCTCCAGTCAGGGACAATATTCAGTCTGGACTTAGTTTTTAGAGTTCCGTACCCAAAGGGTAACCAACGGAACCCTATTACTAAGCCTCCGCTATCCGTCCCTCCGTCCGTCTGTCTGGCAGCGGGCTGTATCTCAAGAACCGTAATAGGTAGACAATTGATATTTTCCCTGAGTGTGTATTTCTGTTGCCGCTATAATAACAAATAATAAAAATTAAATTAAATAAAAGGGTATGGGAGGCATACAAGAAAAGTGTTTCTTTTTTCGGTATATGGTACGGAACTCTTCGCGTGAGAGCCCGACTCGCACTTGGCTGATTTTTTCATAAAAGTATCTAGGTATCAGATAAATTAACCATTAGGTTAACGTTACGGTTAGTTAATCTGACGGATTCTTAGAGGTGGTGAAACAGGACAGTCGGTAGATAAAAGAATACCTATCTTAAATAAATTTCATCCGCCGATCAAAAGATTAAAGTCGGTATTTAGCTCAACGGGCGATCACATACATTGTTGTGGATCTTGTAATATTGAAAGGTATTACAGATTATATCGGACGTTTATCGCTCAAGACTTTGTTGTAACAGATAAGTGAACGGACTACCTACTTCATTAAGTTCCAAGGAAATGAATCACTTATGTAATATTTTAATGTATTAAAATAATAAATCTTTAAGACTGAGAAGAATTGATATATATATCAGGGATTTCACGAAATCCCGGTAGATGTCGAATATTCTTTTTTATTACATCTTACTAAAAGTATCTAGTGATATGACAAAATACCAATTTATCGTCAGTGATATGTCGTTTCACTGGCGCTGGTGCACAAGTGTATGCGCAAACACAGGTGCACTCCCTCTTCCATCACTCTCATATTCCGACGGGACGGCAACCCGACACGACCGGAGACAGATCTGGCGCAGGACCAAGGCTTAACGTGCTTTCCGAGGCACGGGGGTGTCACACCACCAACTTCCAAACTCCGGGCTGTCACTGAGAAATTCCTATTGGAAAAGCCCAATGACACTTTTTGCCCGACCTGGGAATCGAACCCAGGACTCCACGCTCGGCAGTCGCTTGCGACCGTGAGATCAACGGAGCAGTTGCAGTTGTTTGCTGTACCTGTAAGGTTAAACTGAACTCACTTAATACCCATCAAACCAAATATAAACTCTCTGGCTCTTCTTCACCGGTTTCTCACTCCTGAGAATTGTGTCTCCGTTTCAATTTGGCAACGGTATTTCTTTACCTGTTACGATCAGCAGCCTGATCGACGCAGCTGCTCAGATATTCGCTTCGATCACCGTTTGGGGCTTCGGCCTCTAGTTCCCTATAACCGTGTTCCAACCAGTATTCCATGTTGTTGGAACCTCTGCGAGCAATGTGGCCGAAGTATCTCACACGTATCAAACCTAATGCTTCCCTTACTTTTGCTACGTTTCCTCATCATCAGTTCAGCGTAAAGACGTCCACTGGACATAGGCATTCCCCAAGTGTCGGCACATCGACCGGTCCTGTACTTCTCGTAACCAGTGGTCTCCCGCGGCCCTTGCCGTTGGTCCACGTTTTGGGAGACCTTCCAACGCTGCGTCTACTGGTTCGCGGTCCCTACTTTATAACCTTGTTTAACTCTACCGAGTAAACTATTTGTCTACTGTTTATGTTTTTTCTAAAGTAATTATATAATTATCAAACTAACTAGAAAGTTAAACGATCACAACTTAATAATTCTGGGAATTTTGCAATTTAGCAGTTTAGGTAGGTTCCTAATTGATTTGTAATGTTTAAGATCGACGTCGACTAATTGATACCTATTCAATTTATTTGAACTGAAGATAGTTTTAAATCTATAAATCTACAAGGTAAATTAACAATGCAAAACCGAATAGAGATAATTGCAGTACCCACTATGAACGACTAACCCTGAAATCGCGAAAAAAAACCAACACCCACAGCTGGTTTTTTTCGCGATTTTAGCAGTTGATTTTACAGTCCCTACCGCTAAAAGAAATTCCTGTTGGAAACACCCTTATAAAGTGTATTAGCGCGACCTGAGAATCAGCCCATGTTCAGTATTCGCGATTGCGACCACTACACCAAAGAGGCAGTTGTATAAATATCCTAAAAATATTGTCAAACGTATTAATTTAATTCATTTAAAACTTTGTTCAAGGTATCTTGAGCCCATAAAATAAAATACATTAACATAAAACAATCACTATAAATAAATTAATTCATATAACAATAAAATGAAAACTATAAAACTTCTGCACACGAAATGAAGGCGTCGTGTTTCGCTGACTGGTGCCGCGCAGCTGGCTGCGGAAACGTCGATACACGACACCCTTCGGCCAAAACTCTGCTTTGAGGAACATCTCGATCTGATTAGTGACCCGCACCACAAACGACTTGAATTGTGCTATTGCGCGACTCCAATTTCTCGATCCTCAAAGTCCAGTTGGTCTTTACTCAAATGTACTCCACGATCAACCTCCGTGGAGTGATGTAGATAAAAAAATAAAAAATAATAATATAGCAAAGTGAAATTTATTTATAGTAACATAAAATAAGTAGCAAGCATACAATAAACCAAATTCGACATGCCTGTAAGTTAATGATGCCGCAACGATCTGCCAAGAGATACCGGTCACACTGTATTTCTCGTTGCGGTCAAAGTTCAAAACGGCGCAAGTGACACATAGCCTTATAAATATAATCTTTTGACCTCCAGACCTATAGACCTCTGGACTTCTGTTAATAGTACTATTCTGTCTATTGATTTGATTTGTTGGAGTGGATACAGTTGTGGTGCAATTTGAGGCCTATACCTAGTAGTGTCCATTGGACCGCGGTAGGCAGAATCGATTGATTGATTGTTGTGTTACGAAACATGGGAATTGATTGGAGTATAAAGAGTTTGGAAGAAGAAAAGACATTCAGCAATATGGCACACTGGATGGATTGTTGTAAAATTATCGATTGTATTTTTTTATTTTATCTTCGTGCCACTGGCACGACAGTTATTTAGATTTGGGTGGCCCCAAACATTGCCACTTCCACGGCATCGTTGGTGGAAGCGTATTGGTTACTAGGTACATGTTTTGGGGCACAGAGGCCAGCATGGTAGAGCATGGTTTGTGACTCGACTACACAGATACATCCTGCATTTGAACCGTCACGGTAGCTCCACTCGGCGAGATTGCAATCACACCTTATGACTATTTTTTTTTTAGGATGGGAAATCATTAAATGACTTCTTTCACTCTGGGTGGAGCGGAAGGGCGTGTCAGACTCTTATTGACTACAACCCATCCGTGTTCCTTCTAAAGCCCTTTGCGTTCCAGGGCCGCGGTGACTCTTTCGAACAAATTCCGCAAACACCTTCTGACTTGCGTTCTGAGGTGGTTTAGGGAATTCTGTGGGTATCGAAAGCGTCGACCCTGATTTTTGATTGGTGGTAAATAGTTCGTGGGAGGGAGAAAAGTGTCCTGCCACAGTTTGCAGTTGCATTTTGCGGCGTCAGTGCATTTTTTTACTGGAAATATTAAGTTGCTAAAAGTACAAAACACATCATAATAGGTGCTTATCAGCGCAAAAAAATCTGTAAAACAAAACATGTAGGTAGTAGGTATTTTTTTTCACATTTCCTTCCGTTCATCAAAAGGTCGAACCCTATTTTTATTAAAATCTAGCCTTTTTATATAGACTAATATAATTGAAACCTAAACTGTTAATAAATTGTCTTAACTAAGAATGAGCCCAATAGCAGTTTTTTAATAATTGTCTCCATTAAGGCGAATACACTTCGTTCTTGTGTTTATTTGGTAATACTAATAACACTTGTGATATATTACACTATTCACTGACACTAAAGACTTACCTACTCGAATAGTTTTTTTTATTTTTCGGTCCACAATAATACGTAAGATAAACAGGGTTATATTAAATTACCTTGCTAAACTCGCAAATGTTAAAGGTAGGTCATGTCTTATTCTTTATTAATTTATTTTTGTATGAAGACACTTTGTGTCTGAATCTTCATCCATACCTACTTCGATCTGCACTTAAATGTATCACTCTATTTCTACCCACTTGAAACCTACAAAAACCGGCATAAATACATAAAAATAAACGTAGCTCAACAAACTGCATGTTTCTACTCAGCTAAATGTATTTATGCATTAACGACATAGCCAATTTGACGGCGGCATACAAACCTCGGTGCTATGAACCCGATCGAGTTCACTAGTTCATAGAGAAGGGACCAGTATCGCATAATATAGTAGCCGTATTTAACATACTCGGTGGGCTATAGAGTGAGTTTTATAACACAGATGTGTTAAACTTCTTAAACTGTCACTCAGTCAATGAGCCTAGGTTTTTTTTTTTTTAATTTGAAATGAGTTTGCTCATGACTCTAGTCTAGGTCACAGATGACAGAGACAAAGTCGACGATGGAGCGAGCGTACCCAGAAGAAGCCTGTTCACTCTAATTTTGAAGAGATTAGGGTTGTATGCGTTCGGAAACACAGACGCGGGCAGAGAGTTCCACTCCGTTGCTGTGCGCTTTATAAAAGACGTTTGGAAACGTTTAGTACGAATTGGTGGAATAGCAACAAGGTAGGGATGGTAGCCTTCCCTCAAATTGACTTCCAGTCATACTTGATGCAGCGACCTGCAGCCTAAGATCCAGTATTTGACGTGGGGCGACTGCCTATCTGATTTCGGGACTGGTGTCAGATTTTCTGGCTTCTGACTACCGTAACTACAACGGCTGTCAAAGATGACAAGTGACAGACGAGACCAACGCCTTAAAGGACTTGATATACAAAGCGGACAGGGTACACGGCCAGGGCGCTGACAAGATAAAATGTATGGCGTCAAAGGAGCGAAATATATGTAGGTACTTAACGTCGCGGGCGCGCGGACAGACGCTATACATTTTCGTCATAGTGGTGCCGTGGCCGCGCGCCCGCGGCCGCAGCGATTTGTATATCAAATCCCTCACGTGCTTTCCAAGGCACGGAGGAGTCTGGGTATGTAATGGACGGTCACCCATGTATCTGTAATAAGTGTAAAAGAATTACCTAGTAGCAATTGTTGTTATTTCAGGATGTCATTGGAAAGGAACATCATCAATTCAGCCAAAAGACATCCAATGCGAGACAGACACATTGCCACATGAACCTATGGTTATCACATACAGTAGAGTCCTGCGATCCTCACCAGGCCACGGGTCGTCGGGTCATCTTTTGGAGGCCTTTAAACCAGCGCCTTGCGGTAGGCCGTCGCCACTCCAGAAGCTTACGCCACCAACGGGTGTGGCGACACATTTGAATTTAGATAAATGATGTCACTGCTGAGTGTCGCCAGTAACAGACCTTTATTTTTAACCGACTTCAAAAAAGGAGGAGGTTCTCAATTCGATTGTATTTTTTTTTATGTTTATTACCTCATAACTCCGTCATTAATGAACCGATTTGAAAAAAACCTTTCTTCATGTGGAAGGACATACGTTTCGATTAATCCCATTAAAATTTCATCAAAATCGGTTGAGTAGTTTGGTTTAAAATAGCTGGAGAAAATAGAAAATATATCATCCAAGTAAACGAAATTGCGTGCTTTGCTTTCCTGGGACTTTCCACTGGTTTTGTTAGGTGTGGGGTACCACTAAATTACAAAAAAATACAACCGACTTCTAAATAAAAAAATACTCTACAAAGTATTAAATAACTTTAATTTCGGAAGTCGGTGTTAAAACACAAATACGAAGAAACAACCAAAAACATCGACTTCCGAAAAGTCTTTGTCAATAAGTTTTTTTCCTATACATATTGACTTGCAATAAGAGTTTATAGTTCCTCCTCTCACCAATCCTTAGGTAAACAAATCTATCGTGAGTTTTGCTATAACGCGAATGGTTGCCCAAATTAAACAGATGCACAAAGTTGCATAAACGAAAATACTCTTCAATATTCATGATACTATTTTCATTATTGAATGTTTATTCAAGTATTATTTACATAACCTTTTACTTGCTCTTAGGAAAGGTCAAGAGTATGCAAGAATGACATTTAGGAGAAAAAAACCGACCAAGTGCGAGTCGGACTCGCGCTCGGAGAGTTCCGTACCATTATCTATAAAAACGGCATAAAAACACGTTTGTTGTATGGGAGCCCCCTTAAATATTTATTTTATTCTGTTTTTTAGTATTTGTTGTTATAGTGGCAAAAGAAATACATCATCTGTGAAAACTTCAACTGTCTAACTATCACGGTTCATCAGATACAGCCTGGTGACAGACGGACAGCGAAGTCTTAATAATAGGGTCCCGTTTTACCCTTTTGGGTACGGAACCCTAAAAAACAAGGTGTATGACCCAGGTAGGATGTCGAGATGAACTAGATTACTTGTCTGCTTCCTAAAGATTGACGTATTGATGTATTGAGCAATACATCCGCGAGTTACCTCCTAAGATGTTTCAAGTCAATTTCTTCTCTTGTGTTAGCAATACGAGTTTTTCAAGGGTGGTTCTTCAGAAGAAGACGCCTCGGGCGTCGCGAGTCGCAGGGCAATCCCTGGCCACCGTATGCGCGGGCCTGCGTACGGCGAGCGTTGGGTGGTTCGCTGTCCGGTCACAACCAGGCCCGGATCGATGGCGCGTTGTGTTTCACGCGCGCCTCAAAGAGATGTCAGTTTAGGAGACGGAGCCCGCTAGAGTCAGAGCCTGCCCGAGATGCGGAATTTTTCTAAAGAGTCACCGCGGCCCTGGAACGCAAAGGGCTTTAGAAGGAACACGGATGGGTTGTAGTCAGTAAGAGTCTGACATGCCCTTCTGCTCCACCCAGAGCGGAAGAAGTCATTTGATGATTCCCATCCATAGAAGAAAAGAAAGGGGTGGTTCTTGTTAAGGAGTAAATTAAAATTTCAAGGCTACTAACTAGCCATGAAGTTGCATTTAACTATTTCGATACCTATCGCCTCTCAAATTGGTAAGTCTCAATTAATATTTAGTTTAGCGTATGTATGTTGTCCCAGTACTGCGGGGCAAGGACTCCCTCTTTTATGGAATCAAGGTGGTGAAACCTCAAACTCAAAGCATTTATTTCAATTAAACCATTACAGGCACTTTTGAATAGTCAAGGTCGGTCTGTCCAAAGAGATGAAGCTAATTACACGTCCCAAAGCGTAGATATCTATGGAGCTGAACGTGCAAGAAACTCCACGGACACTCTTTTAAATCAATGTTTTTTTACAATGGTTACATCATTCGTGTGAAAATTATACAAACATACATATATACGTGAGATCGATGTAGAAAAACTTGCAGGATCAAGCATCCGAAGTAAAAAAAGCAACAATTCAAGAAACAAATAATTAAATTAAACCGTGGCAGCTGAGACATGACCAGTCCTAGCTGACGGCGCTTGCTCAGCAATATGACGCCTGCGCTAGCACCATTCGGCTCAACCACTTTGAAGAGTGTCAGATGATCCAGCTCCATCAGACAGACTTTTTAGTGAGTATGACACTCCTAACCGCCAGGGCACATTCAAGTCAAAGAAAAAATATAGTTTAGGGTACACAGTACTCATACATGTGCCATTAATTAATGCATGAAATTATACAATGCTAAATTAATTGAATCTATACAATGAAAATTGGATGGTCTTCAGCGACAATATTCAGCGAGCCTAACAACTGTTAAAAGATTAGTTTGTGTGCCCTACTGGCTGTAGAGCAGGACCAGCATTGAGCCAAGATGACATTAAAAATGCCTTCTCTTTACAAAACTTCAAATCACCATCTATTGGTGTGTTAAACAAGTACGTAGGCATGAAAGTATCCACAGATCACGAAATTACAACAATATACAACCTTAATCTCTTCAAAAATTAGAAAGAACAGGCTTCTTCTGGGTAAGCTCGCTTCATCGTCGACTTTGTATCTGTCATCTATGACCTACACTAGAGTCAAGAGCAAACTCATCTCAAAAAAATATATTAAAAAAGTCACCCACTCTATGCCATCGCGATAAATATAATAATATCCAAAAGTAACATCGGTGAGCCAATCGTCCTAGAGTTGTTACGGCTGGCATCACCATCACATTCATGACATAACTTAGGGAATGTACGGGAATGTTGCGTCACTTCCTCATTGATAACGTATTCAAATCGCTCGTATTAATATTGTTTGAGATAGTTAGAAAATGTTTTAAGTTATTCATGATTTTGTTATTGAAATTAGGCGCCATGGTTTCGGCCCATAGGCCCGGTAAAACCAGAAAGTGCGGTCAGTCTTTTGTCTAAACTTTCGATTGCCTATTGACTCCGTTACTTTTGTGTGTGTCGACAAACTTTATTTTTTATTTGGCAACCTAACCTTTGCTCCTTCCCTAGAAGATACAATTCGTTTTCCCAACAGTGGTACTATTAATGTCTAATTTAATTACTTATGTGCATTAAACTAACAGACTGCCTCGCTTGTTAGTGGTATCTATTAATGATTTTTGAGCAAGGTCCTGATATAATTCACTGGCCGGGAAATAGGTTTATTGCTTACTAGCGGACGTCACGCGGTTTCACCCGCGTAGTTCCCGTTTCCGTGGGAGTACGGGGATAAAATAACCTTTGTTTCTAGCTGATAATGTAGCTATCCATTGCTGACAGAATTTTTCAAATCGGTCCAGTACTTTTTAAGTTTATTCATTACATACGAAAATACAACCCTTTCCTCTTTATAATATTAGTATAGAAGTATAGATTACCTACATTTAAAATTTCTCAGAACCTGCCCGTTGTCTGAATGTATACCCGATTGATGACAATGCTATGCTATTATTTTACTCTTCGAGGAATACAGGCGTGGTGATATTATTATAGGTATCACCACGCCTGTATTACAATAGAAATCTTAGCGGATTCAATTGAAACATTAACTTACCTAATTCATTAGGAACAATATTTTTCCAAAGCTTCTCTTCATCAGTTGCGGTTAAGAAAGAGTTCTTGATTTCATCTCGTTAATTTGATTCGCTAGAAATCGCTGACTTTCATCTACGTTGCGGAGTTACCCATAATTTATTTCACCAACATTTATTTTTTTGTTTTTTTTTTTATTTAATATGGGTTTGCTCTTGACTCTAGTCTAGGTCATAGATGACAGAGACAAAGTTGACGATGGAGCGAGCTTACCCAGAAGAAGACTGTTCACTCTAATTTTGAAGAGATTAGGGTTGTATGCGTTCGTTCGGAAACACAGACGCAGGCAGAGAGTTATGGGAAATAAGAAAGGAATAGGAGTTATAGATTATGGGAATAGGTATATCATATGAAATTCTTCCGTTACTGACTCAAACGAGTGACTGACAGACAGCGCACAGCCGAAACTCCAGGTCGTAGAAAGCTGAAATTTGGCATGAAAGTTCCCTACACTCCGCAGGGGAGCACTAAGAGAGGATTTTCGGAAATACCTACGGGAACGAAAAAAAACGGGATATGCGCGTACGAAGTCGCGGAAAAGGCTAGTTATTAATAATTTCATTGTTATAAAATTTTCCTTGTAGCCAATTGGAATATCAGCCTGGCCTTTTCTCTAGATACCAATATTTTACTTGGAGCAGCTATCCATCTGACCTGCACGATCCAATACCTGGGGATACGATACCCCTTTGCAAGACTGATGACAGCTTTGCTGACTTCGGACTACCGTAACAGCTACAGGTTCCATCACGATTTCATGTCACTATTCACAATAGCAACATCATCATTTCATAACCGCAGTCCACTACTCAACAGGGTCATCTCCAATCGCTTGTAGCGCTGAGGTGGTGTGTAGTAATAATACTTCAGATGTAACGACAAAGGTATATTTAACCGTCCACGAGGAATATGTAAGATGGAATGTTCCTGCAAACACGTACGCTATGACTGACCTCCACAGTACAAGGAGTGCTCTATTTAACTTAGAGGATTCTAGTTACAATATAAATAAGTTCCTATAGAAATCGTGTGGAGCGCGCAGGTCGCCGTCATCTTATTGGACGATAATGTAGGCAGCGTCGACGGCTGCGCGGGCGGCGCGGCGGGCGAGCGCGGGAATTTGCAACGCAAACAAATATTGCGAGTCGGCGTGGGAACCCTAGTATTCCGAGCGTAGCGGCGAACGGATGTTTGATGTATTGCAGCTACACGCTTATCATCGAAAGACAACTATAATCCACCTGCTACCAATACTCAATACTCAATACTCAATTCTTTATTGCAGCCGCACTGCGTACATTGCAAGCCTATTAGCTAGTCAAATGTACGACAAAGTCATTTATTTCAAGCATGTATAACACCAGTCATCTCTATCCGGTTATATACATACCTGCTTCGCACACTGTGGAATACATATTTAAGCCCCGTCTATACGGGACGGGTTACTCGACCGTGTACCTATACGAGTCGTCAGTCTCGTCAGAAGCCAGTAATCTGACAAAAGTCTTACCAAGGGATATCTTGTTACCCTTTAACGACCGGTTTCAATAACGTATCTACCTTTGACCAACTGAAACGTCATATTTGAAAGGCAAATTTGACGATTCAGCTACTGTTGGTAGCTAATTTGACAGTTGGTTAAAGGTGGATATCTACGTTGTTGAAACCGGCCGTAAGTTGAGTATACAGGGCAGATAGGCAGTTGTTTCTTGTGATGACTGATTTGCAGCTGCATCCTGCTAGAATGGAAGCCGACGACAATGGCGGCTGATGTAACTGGGAAAGACAAGCTCGCCACACTATTCCAAATCGATGCCTCTCCTGAAAGACAATCGATAGTGGCGATCACCAGCAAAACGCCGAATCAATCGATCCACGATCTCATCCCACCGGCCCCCTTCTACCATCGGACATCTAGACGCACTGCAAGTTACCATCCCTACCTTGTTGCTATTCCACCAATTCGCACTAAACGTTTCCAAACGTCTTTTATAATGCGCACAGCAAAGGAGTGGAACTCTCTGCCTGCGTCTGTGTTTCCGAACGCATACAACCCTAATCTCTTCAAAATTAGAGTGAACAGGCTTCTTCTGGGTAAGCTCGCTCCATCGTCGACTTTGTCTCTGTCATCTATGACCTAGACTAGAGTCAAGAGCAAACCCATATTAAATTTAAAAAAAAAAAAAAACAATGAAGCTTGGCGAGTCCCGGAGAAACTTTTCAACTGTATTACAATACAGTTGAAAAGTTTCTCCGGGACTCCCGCAACAAAATTAATCAGAAAAGAACATAATTTCCGCTTTCCTCAGAATATTTACGTTTTCACTTATCTTTTAGGTAAACTAAATTATGCATAATCACATTGAATGCGATTAATCGCCTACTAGTCTCGCCTGCTAGTCTCGCGGACAGTAAAGCCTGTCACCGGCGAGCAACTGTCCTTATGTGAACGAGGCTTTATAGTAATGACAATTTCTGTAGGTCCAAGGTTAGCACTCCTGAACCTGATCAACTGGTTTGGTTCCGATTTCCCTAGCTAGGGCATGGGTTCAAATCCAATAGTAAGGATCTATTCATGGATAGGTCCCTACCTGCTTACTAAGACAAGTTTTAGGTAGATAGGTGCTTCATTTAATTTGTTTTATTAATATCGTGAAGATTTTTTTATCTATAAACAAGTGACTGTCCAGTGGCACGTTGATTTGTTGTATCTGACAGCTAAAAGTCAAAAGTCAAAACGTTTATTTCAATTAGGCCATTAAACGGCACTTTTGAACGTCATCGTTTACAGTTCAGTAAAAATAATAGAATTACATTAATAAAGTGACTCTACTGTCCATTCGGAAAGGTAGATTCTTATGGAGAAGAACGGACAAGAAACTCCATAGTTACTCTTTTCAAATAATGATTTACAAAATTTGGTATACAAAAATTAATTTAATATTATGTGAGGACGATGCACCCAGAGTATGCTACTTATAAGAACAAAGTATCACCAGTAGAGGTAAACTTATTCATTTTCTAAAGAAATTTAGGTAAATGGTACTCACATATTTACAAACATTGGAACCATTAATTAAACAGTGTGTGAGTCAACAGAAAAATAGAAACACAAAAAAAGGAACAGTATATCTATAAAGTTAATACATAGATCAACCAGTTGGATTTTGTCTACACCCTTGATTGTCCTATGGAGCAGGACCAGCATGTTTCCAAGCATTCTTATCCTGAATGTAATCTTCTAATTTGTAATATGCTTGTTTACAAAGTGTACTTTTAACATAAGTTTTAAATTTTCCTTCATTT
>NDFZ01005333.1:275458-287264 GCA_002192655.3 Mamestra configurata
ATTACATTAATAAAGTGACTCTACTGTCCATTCGGAAAGGTAGATTCTTATGGAGAAGAACGGACAAGAAACTCCATAGTTACTCTTTTCAAATAATGATTTACAAAATTTGGTATACAAAAATTAATTTAATATTATGTGAGGACGATGCACCCAGAGTATGCTACTTATAAGAACAAAGTATCACCAGTAGAGGTAAACTTATTCATTTTCTAAAGAAATTTAGGTAAATGGTACTCACATATTTACAAACATTGGAACCATTAATTAAACAGTGTGTGAGTCAACAGAAAAATAGAAACACAAAAAAAGGAACAGTATATCTATAAAGTTAATACATAGATCAACCAGTTGGATTTTGTCTACACCCTTGATTGTCCTATGGAGCAGGACCAGCATGTTTCCAAGCATTCTTATCCTGAATGTACGCTATGTAAGCTACGAATACAACAAAAAAATAACTGTCGTATCGGCCCAGTCGTTCTTAAGTGATAATATCTCTCTCATACACGCGGCAATTGATTTATATTGATAGACAAATTATTGAATCCATTTTAAATTGTCAGTATCATCAGCAGTGATAGAATAATTGGGCGCTAATATACCTAAACTTCACTTTTATTCCTACTAAAGTATGATACGGACATGCTTTTAAGTCGGTCTAGGCAATTAGAAGTTACATAGAAACATAATAAATATTAGACTCCTTTTCTTGGGCAGTCGTGTAATAAATACAAGACATTAACCACATTGTGCACATTTTATTTTTTAAAGATATTCCATTTGTTTTGAATTAAATAAACATACTAAATCAAAATAACAACTGCTATAATTTCATTAAGTTTGTTATAGTTGTTTTTACAAAATTGTTCAATCGCGAGAACCCGGGATTACTTATTTATTCAGAAAGGAATGTCCATATTATTCTTTCACGGGAAGAAGTTTAGGTATATAAGCGCCCGATTATCCGGTAACTGATCATCAGCCATCACTTCAACAATTCGTATTTTTCAGTCTTCAATTTTGTTACTACGTGAATAGGCAGCAGGGGTAGGCTGCCATAAAATGTTTTATTAACCTTCAGATCACTGGAAGACCCTGTGGAACGAAAAGGGTATGAAAATACGCTCTCATTTATTTGTCTTTCCATATTTCAAGTCAACGCGGAAGTGAAAAAAACATTCACCAACGTCCACCGTATTACATCAATCATGTCAATACAGCGACACGCGAGAACATAACAACACATGTAGGTAGTACATAGGGTGATTCAGAAGTGCGTGGTCACATCTAAAGCTGGGTACTGACCGGTGTTACGGGCCGTAATTTAACATTCGCAGCGAGCATGTTATGTTACCCGGTGTCCTAAAATCCGTGTCAAACAAAACACATAGGCACATGTTCGTGCTCGTTTCCACGTACTGCCGGTCAATTCTGTAAACATGTCGAAGTGAAGGCTTGGGTGAAGAGATGGAATTATGGCTCACTTCGTGATCACGTGATATCTTGGTTATGTGGATTGACAGCTCACCTCGTGATCACTTCACCCAAGCCTTCACTTCGACATGTTTACAGAATCGACCGGCTGACTGCACGAATGCTCGCTTTGTAACATGTTAAGGTAGGTACTGACCGGTGTTACGGGCCGTAATGTAGTACACACAAAAAATATGCTTGAAAAGTGAAGTTTAAAGTTTGGAACTATTTGGTCGTTTTTTGGTGGTTCTGTTTTCTGGTACAAACAACTATTTGTTTTTTGCAGTTATTTTTTTTTACTGTATATCAAATAAAGCACATTGCCTCAAAATATGACTGCGCACTTTTGAAACTCCCTGTATATAATTTCATAAATCCGTTTTTTTGTAGCGAATCATAACATAACTAACTCCTTCTCGCTCTCATATGCGGCAATTAAGTAATTTGTCGCAAATAATACAAAACCTTTTAATTGGCACAATGCACCACTTGTAGCAACTGTTAGTGTATTTTATTTATATGTAAGAGTGTATGTAGGTATGTATGTTTTGAAAACGTTCACCTGTTGATGAAACGGAGTAACGGTCAGACGAAGCCGCGATAGTAGCCGTTTGTGCAATTCATATTGGTTGCATCCACTGTAGATTTTGCAGATTTCAAACGATTAATTTTATTCTTATTCAGTAAGATTATTATCCAACTAATATTATAAACTCGAAAGTTTGTATGGATGGATGTTTGTTACTCTTTCACGCAAAAACTACTGAATGGATTTTGATGAAATTTGGCACAGTGGTAGATTATAGTCTGGAATAATACATAGGACTTTTATCCCGGGAATATGTTACCTTGGGATAATTTTCGACAATCACGCGAACGGAACGTATCATATAAGATATAGATTATTATTATATATTAGTTTTTTATATATATATATATATATATATTATTATTAGGGTAAAAGCCGGATAGTTGTAATATATATATTTTTATAAAAAGTGTGGCACTTTTTATAAAAATATATAATTATTATATATTTAGTTAGTTATCACTTTATTCATAAAACGGGTAGGTACTTTGGTTTATTATCTTCAAATTTGTGAAAGTAAAGAACATTATTTTTGATATTTCCAGAATATTGGAGATTTTTGTCGAGCTCTAAATTTTGTGACATCTATCCCATATGGGGGTTAGTTGCCTAATCCATGTAAATTACGTTTAGGATAGGTGCCCCGCCGAGAAAGAAGATTTTTATCGCGCAAAAACTTTGATCGCACCTTGCCTTCCCATGCAATCGCACAGACACATGCAACACGGTCTACTTAGTTGTCGTTGTAAAGTCTCTCGATTGATAAATAAAATAACATGTGATTCATCCGCGAAGCTAGAGTAATTAAAATCGAGGCAACTATACCCCTGGGGCAACTATCCTGGTTTTACCCTATAATATATAAGTATTATTTGTGTATTCTTTCCGGAACCAAATTCTATTTTAAATTTTATTTTTATTTGTTGTAAACCTACCACAGTGTAGTCTTTTTAACTCAAAGGTTGACTGGTAGAGAATTCCTTGATGCATTAAGTCCGCCCATGTACCACTATTGTACATTAAGTTTAAATAAATAAATAAAAACACAAAACATACAAATACAAAAACAACATGACAGCTTATTTTAAAGGCGAGCTCAACCCACCATTAGGTTTTCAGCTGATTACCAGTATTTTACATAGAGCGACCGTCTATCTGACCTTCACAACCCAGTAACTGGGCAACCCGATACCCTTGGCAAGACTGCTGTCTGATTCTGACTACCTCTATCGACTGTCAAAGATGTACAAATGATAGCCAGTATCAACGGCTAGACCTCGTCCAGAAGGAGCGAATTCAACGCGATTCTCTCGCGCGTATTACTCGCTTACGTTGCGTCTAGAAAGAGCGTACCAACGCGCGAGCATTTGGGGACGAATTCAGTCAGTAGTCAGTCAGTAAACGTGCACTCGTTCTAAATTTCGCGCGTAAACTGGACGCAACCAAGGCGTCCCTAGTATCTCGACTCGCGCGCAATACGCGCATAACACGTGCGAGTCGAGAGTCTGGCGTAGTGCACGCGATTTACGCGCGTAATTTATATACGCGCGTTGCTTGTGGATCCGATGTATTGACGCCTAGTACCTCGCAAACGCGCTTAGAAACGCGCGTAATGTTTCGCGGCGAATTCGCCCTTTCTGGACGAGGTCTTACGTAATAGATAGTCACACATCCACGTACCGACCTCAACAGGCATAGCTTCACCCCGAAGTTCGACCCGCCTGTTACTATTTAGCTACAAAAAACGACAAAAATAGTTCTCCCATTCGCAATACCGATCAAATAACTCGGTAATCAGTTCTATCGCTCACGCAGCATATTGGCCAATACCGCCAGCTGGCTCGTCTTACAGTCATCTTCCTCCGACACAGTATCCCCGTATCATTACGTAAATTATACACATATTTGTAATGTAACGGTGGGCTGATTGTATCGCGTGTCTCGGTTATTAGGTGACGTAAAAGAAAATGCATAGTATTATGCGGGCTGATATAATATGCGTCTTGTCTAAGACGGTCAACTGTTTGATAATCTCACTTGGTATATTTTTCTCAGTGTTAAGTATTGAAATAGGACGACACCTTTCTATGTAATTTATACAACGTGTAACAGAATAAACGCAATACCTCTTAAAGGGTCATTTACAACACACAACTTTTACTATGGGACCAACCCCGAAATCGCAAAAAAACATCAGCTGTTCAGTACATTTTGCCAGTTAAGCAAATACACATAAATGAACAAAATGGTAACAAGGTTCATTATTCGTGCAGACTCTTGCATGTCAGACAGGGGTAGAAGTATCACGAACCATCGCCACGGATATTTTTCAGGAGGTTTTTGCCCTAACCTCTTGAACTAATCCAACAACCTACTCTAGGTACCGAGGTAGCAACCATTCAAACCGTTTAAAAACTTAATTCCTAGATATTCTTACTCCCCCAGAGATATTGGATACAACTCTTAAGCGTACGGTATCTATTTTTTTCAATTGCAGCAACATTATTACCTATTTACATCTTTTTAACCAAATTCAATTATATATTTCATAAAACATTTCAATTAGTTAAGTTTCAGTTACATAACGATTAGGTAACGAAGGTTAACGCGAAATAACTTAACCATAACGTTTAACGATTGCTAACTATGAACTAAAAGAAGGTTATGGGAAAACACACGGTTCATTATTTCTTCTATGACTGCTGCGTTTTATAGATACAGACGCCAGAACATTAAGCTGTCCGAAACTGTCATATTTTCCCAATCAACCTTGAACCTTTAACCTTGAAGCTTGAAGCTTTAGCGATAAATTTGAAAATGTAATAATAAAATCTGAAAGATTGTTTTAGCTTGATGTGCTGCCGTCTGTACATCTAAATAAACGTTGCGAAGTATTTATTTTATTCTATCTGGTGGTCCCAAAAATTATAAAACCCATAGAGTAAATCTCAACAAGAGATTACAAGCCATTTGCAAAAGAGTAGAGAACTTTAGAGCATTGTTGTTAATATGCCCTAATAGATACGAATGCTTCGAGGAAGATTAATTTCGTTCTATGCAATAAGGCGAAACTGAAAATTCAAGACTTGGGTAAGTCTTGAATTTTGCAGTTTCGCCTTATTGTACCAATTTTTATAAGGTCGATGGGAAATAATTATTACTTTATTTCGTTATCACATAAGATTAAGTGAACAAAATATGAGATTCATTCATCGATACTAAGTAATATAGCTTGGGCTTTGGCAAGCTTTTAATTTGACAATGCAGAATCGGTCTAGTTGATTCGCCATTCATAGCAAATTGGCTGTGACATTTGAACAGACAGAAACATGGGGAATCCTATAAGGGTTCCGCATTTCCATTCAGGGGTACGTAATTCTAAAAACCATTCCGAAGGAACCGTCCAAAGCAATCACCCGTATATACTCTCTCACCTTCTAATTAATCTCACATTAACCTACAGGCGAGATGTTCCGAAAAAGAAAATAATTAACGATTTTAACACGCACTGCGTGAGATGCTGGGAGGTGCGTTATCTATCATGAGTTCGAAATAATTGTTGTAGCTTTGCATATGTTACAAATGCGCGTTTCCATTATATTATCTGTTTTTCTGCTCTGAGCGAAGCGGGGGAGTATCAGATTCTTACTGACTAAAAACTAACCCTTGTTCCTCCAAATGCCCTTTGCGTTCCAGGGCCGTGGTCACTCTCACTCGGTTGTCTGTCTGTCTGTCTGTCACAGCAGATTTTCTCAGAATCTACTGAACTGATTGTTGAGTAGTTGAAAATTAGTACACATAAAATCATCTGTGACCCAAACACGGACGTGTATAAATATTAAAGCCTCCAGCCACGGCTTATAAAAAACTTACAAACTAAGCGACTACACGCTAAGGGCACTCCCTGTGGGGAACGGGCCTCGGCTTAGGGCGTCGCTGGGGAGAGGACAGCTAGGGACGGGCTGGATCAAACTAGGCGATAAAGATGCTGTGACAATGTATAAAAGGTTCGTGTTTCACAAATAATTTTAATATAAATAATAAAAAAATGTTTAAATTAAATAATTTTTGTCTTGCCTACAGATAGTTATTCCGGGTCTTGTGGGCTACTCTCTAAACCAGAAGTCCGTAGTTACGGGGTTAGTTGCGGGCGTATTCTACTCCGTATCACCTACGGAGTTACGATTCATAGTGGTTAGGTGATACGGACTAGAATACGCCCGCAACTAAACCTGAAACTACGGACTTCGGGCTTAGAGAGTAGCCCCCCTGGCTGTTTGTGGATTAGTGAGTTTATATGTTTGTAAACGCACCTGCGATATTAAATGGCAAGAAAAGGCGCTATGATGCAAACCCGTGTTTTGAACCAGCAAACAAAAATCGACCCAGACGACGTGCCAGATTTTGTGGCGAAGGATCTGCATAAGCTGCCTCCCGTTACATTCGATCACGTCGACGTCACCAGGTTGCTAAAGGATATCACTTCGCTGGAAGCGAGCCTGGCCGAAGTGCAGTCAAAGTTGGAGGTGTCGAATAATACCATAGGTGAACTACGTGCCGAGGTTGTGTTGCTGCGCAGCGCTGTTTCGGTAAATAGGTCACCTGACGCCTTTCGCATGAACACGCGTCGTAAAGCGCAAAACGCTACTATCGGCAGTTTTGAGTCGGCGAGCCCAACTGCGTCACCAGCTGCCGAAATTGCTTGCGTTGCATCGTGTTCCGCCGCCGCTGCCGTCTCTGCCTCGTCAACGGTAGAGCAAACGACTCGTGTAGGTACGTCGACCCCTAGACGTGCATACGCAGACATCGTCACCGCCGTCGCCGTTTGTGGTGCGGGTTCCAACTCATCAGCTCGAGGTATTTCTCAAAGAAGAGTTTTGGCCGAAGGGTGTCGTTTATCGACGTTTCCGCCAACTGCGCGACACCAGTGAGCGAAACACGACGCCGTCAATTCGTGTGCAATAGTTAAATAAGTTTTATTAATATGTATTAAGTAGTTTATTATTGTTGAAGATTATTTTGTGTAATATGTCTATGGGCCTCAGCAGCCTGATAATAAAATGATTATTATTATTATTATTATTGTCTTTATCGCTGACCAACAGATATATGAGATACAGGTCAAACTCGAGCATAAAAAACCAAAAAAAAACTTGTGCTATTATTTATTTATTGCACACAATGTACACACAGTTACAGACTTAACTAAACTTTGTGAATACATTACCCTGTTAGGGCGCAGCAATCAACTTATAGCTAATCATAATATATTATTTGTACCTACCTTCAGAAAAACCACTACCCAACGTGGAAAATACAAAAGTTAACAATCAAAAAGGAGTCTGAGAAAGATATTTTATTTTTATTACCTTTACACGCAATTTCGACATCATAAAGTGATTTATTAAACAGACACTTTAAGTACCAAGTACGGAGTACCAAACACGTATCAAAGTAGTAAATCATAGACATTTATTTATGGCAGAGAAAGTTTAATTTCTTTATGTCATTTATAAAAAACAATGAGACGCTTCTTCGCACATTCCAGCTTTGAACAAAATTGATGGGCTTGGTTTCGATAGGCCGATAAGTTGTTATTGGATAATGTTACATTGATAAAAGTCGTTTCTAGCCGGTATCTCAACCAAAAAAAAAAAGAGCCGGTAGCTCATCGCATGTAGCCTCATCTAGCTTAAAATTGCCAAAAAAGATTGACTTGTAAAAGTGTTAAGTATGTTTAAACTTTTTTTTTAAGGATGGGAAGTCATCAAATGACTTCTTCCGCTCTGGGTGGAGCGGAAGGGCGTCTCAGACTCTTACTGACTAAAAACCCATCCGTGTTCCTTCTGCTTTTTGCGTTCCAGAGCCGCGGTTACTCTTTCGAACAAATTCCGCTACCCTGGCAGGTTATGTTTAACCTACTTGCAAACAAAACATTATTCATCATCATATTATATCTAAAGCTACTTTCGAAAAACTGAAATCAGTCTTTATGTTTTGCACTTATAAGTACGGAAATTAACACTTAAATCTTAAAATAAGACATTTATTTTGTATTTTTTTTTTTGTAAAAACATCTGGCAACTAAACCTCCGCATCTGAGCTACAACTTATAATAACATTACTTCATGCACAAAGGCGGTTTTAATTTCCTATGCCTTATCTATCAGTCAAACAAGCGACAGTATAGCAGATCGTCACTGAAAAAAATATCTTCAATCACTAAAATAATTTTTGTAATTACTGAAACAATTTTTATACTTAATCAAAGAAATAATTTTTGTAATCACTGAAATAATTTTTGTAATCACTGAAATATTTTTTGTAATCACTGAAATATTTTTGTAATCGGATCCGTACTTCCAGAGTTTACCGTTTACTAACATATAAACAAACAATATAATCTTTTCAGAAACGTTAATTTAGAATCAGACTAGATACTTAAACTACTAAGCATCTGGCAATTCAACCTAGTGTCCAAAATAAGTAATATTGACGTAACATTAAAAAGTATGAGTGTACTAGTGTACTAGAGGAGTACCAAATTGTCGTTACGTAACGTAATAGAGAGGTGATGATAGCTGTAGCAGATTCACACGTACCGCGACAAAATCTGAACATACCTACTGTTTAAGGCGAAGTTATCTTTAAACGACTTACGCTGAGCAGTAGCAGCTGTTTTAGTTATACCTAGTGACACTATAGTAGGGTCAGAAGTATTGAGATTTCCCTGTCATATGCAACGGTGCGAGTTTCAGTGTTACAACTAACTACAAATTGACTTTTAATTCATTCATTATTTTTAGACACGCTGTTACTTTAAAACAAATAATTTAGTAATAAAATTGCTATCTGTTTCGATTTTACCCTGTTTTATCCCGCTGCAGAGCCTAACTCCAGTTTTTCACTTCCATTCGTCGCTCGCCCTACTAGTCTATCTTTAAGTAGTAGTTCCTGGCTTATTCCACTAAACCCCAAAGCTATTGTTCTCAAAACTCTACGGTCCATACATTGATTCCACCTCAAATCCCAAAATATTTCCATTCTAAGGTCCAGTAGCAACAGTATTATAAGCGTGTTCGCAGACAGGTGGGACTCTCCACTGCTGCGCAACAGTGCAGTATGCAAACGTATCCTCAATGACAGTTCCTCCTCGTCCTAATGTTTGTAACTGTGTCCTTAAATGTTTTTCTTTTTGTATGTGTTATTTTTATTTTTTGTATTTGTTTAATGTATGTAACTGTGTCCTGAACTGTTTTTTTTTGTTTGTTATTTTTTTTTTTATGTCAATTAATTTTTTTTAGTGTGTGTATGTGTGTGTGTGTGTTGAAATATGGATTTTATCTGAAATAAATGATTATTATTCTTATTATTAAAAAGTTATAATGTGCACAATGTGGTCAAAGTTTTATTATTACACGACTGCCCAAGAAAAGGAGTGTAATACTGTTTTATGTTTGTATGTAACTTCTAAATGCCTGAACCGACTTAAATAAAAGCATGTCCATATTATATTTTCGTGGGAATTCAAAATGAAGTTTAGGTAT
The DNA here is from genome assembly GCA_002192655.3 of Mamestra configurata. Classification (NCBI taxonomy): domain Eukaryota; kingdom Metazoa; phylum Arthropoda; class Insecta; order Lepidoptera; family Noctuidae; genus Mamestra; species Mamestra configurata. Next base: position 285,071 of record NDFZ01005333.1, read on the forward strand.
ATTAGCGCCCGATTATCCGATCATTGCTTATAAGAAACATATATTGTAGATACATTGGTATATAACAACGATTCACTATAAAATATAATTCAAAACTATGTTATACTCCAGAAATAAAATGGGTCAAAGGTTTAAGTGGAACTGAAGTATATCAATATTCTGGAATGAATGTATGGAACGTAGAGTTTTGAGACAATGGCTTGGGGTTTAGCGGAATAAGCCAGCAAATCATCAAGCCACGCCTAGATCCGCCAAGGTGTGCAAATCTAGAAAAAGATGATAAAGATTTAAAAATGTAGAGCAATCAAAAGAGAACAATTTAAACGCGACTTCCCCTTAACGAACAGGTGACCGGCCATGCGGCATTCCAAATGAAAAAGAAAGGGTTTTCTATCTATATAAAATATCTTTTCACATCGAAATAATAAAAATAACGTCAACTATTACCATAATAATATGTTATACAACTAGACAATATAATAATGAAGATGTCTTCTGGTTACGAGAAGAATGCTTTTTATCTGCTGTTGTACAATTAGAGACTGTTATTTAAAAGAAGATGTCGGCCATTTGTAGATTAGATTGTACTTGTGTAATGTAATTAATTATTTGAAGCTAAAGATACCGCGTGAGATTTTTGCAAATCTTTTTTGTTACATAACAATGTCAGTATGTAAATACGAATAGGTAGTAGAACTATTTATTAACAATAATAAAACGTTAATGACCCGTAGAGTGAAAAATCTGCAATTAGTAGCAAAGAGTTTAGCATAACACCGCTTTAAAACAAACATATAATTTGTAGCTAGGTCTGCCAGGGTTGCGGAATTTGTTCGAAAGTGACGGCGGCCCTGGAACGCAAAGAGCTTTAGAAGGAACACGGATGGGTTTTAGTCAGTAAGAGTCTGACACGCCCTTCCGCTCCACCCAGAGCAGAACAATTCATTTGATGATTTCCCATCCTTAAAAGGAAAAAAAAGAAAAACGAAAGACGGGTTATACGCGTACGAAGTGACGGGCAAAGCTAGTATACTAACTACTCCTTAAAGAATGCGTATTTCCACGTATTACATAAAATTTTGATAAGTCTCGCACGCAAATCTAATTTGCGCACGCATCTCCACTAACAAGTCTAAAAATCTATCTATCTATCTTTATTAGTATATAAATTGGTATTGTATTTATTTATTTTATATTATTATATCTAATTAGTATTGTTTAAAACGTTTGTACACTGACAGCCCTAAATCTATCTCCCTTCGTTCAATCCATCCAAAGGTTGTCTGGAAGAGATTGCCTTGTGCGATAAGACCGCCCATTGTGCACTTGTTTTATGTATGATTGTCCTGTTCTTATTATGAGGTGTACAATAAAGTATATAATAAATAAATAAATAATCTAGTTGTTGAATTCCTACGTAATAGGTGGAATAAACATGTTATTTTATGTAAGTAATTAATATGTCTCATAACATTGATTTGACGTCATCGTAGATATATTGAATGACGTCTGTATCATCATTAATAATCATGTATTTATTTGTCAAAACTATCTTGTATTTAAAAATAAGATTAGACTTATTTCTCTATTTGAGGTTTTGCTTCCGCTTTTATAAAGAAATAGTTGCTCTCTGAAAAAACTTTTTTGTTATGTCACTAGCTTTTGGCGGTGACTTTGTCCGCGTGGAATAGTTACTTTAGGCAGCCATTTTGATTTTTCAAAAACGCTTAAAAATATGTTTTTTTTTTTTTTAACTCCCATACAAACTTGCACCCGCCTTTTTACCCCCTTACAGAATGATTTCTGGGATAAAAACTACCCTATGTCCTTTCCCGGGACTCAAACAATCTCTATACCAAATTTCATCTAAATCGGTTCAGCGGTTTAAGCGTGAAGAGGTAACAGACAGACAGACACACTTTCGCATTTTTAATATTAGTATGTAAGTATGGATCCATAACATCGTCTGTCCACTGAATCTGAAAGCTTACTAACATAAAAGAGCTGCTTCATTGCAGATCAACTTGCTACAAACAAGAATGATGGACTCACAGACCTTTTTTTTTGATCTCGGGGGGAAATCCTCATGGAAATCCTCCACCCTGGGGCGGGTGGAGGGGTCTGTCAGACTCTTACTGACTAAAACCACCCCGGTGTTCCATCTCCCACCTACGCCGGGGATCGCGGGAACGTA
>NDFZ01005333.1:289252-348988 GCA_002192655.3 Mamestra configurata
TTTTTTTTTTCATAAAAGTATCAATAGGCAATTCAATAAAAAATATGTGTCAAGATGGTTCGCAAAATGAATTTAAAAAAAAAAAACAGATTACCTACTCCCTGCATCGAAAATCCTGAGTACGACCCTGTTGCATCCTGCACTTTTAGTGACATCTAGTGTGAGATAGTTGCGTAACTACAAAGTAAAATCGATGGAACTAGCGAGTAGTTTTAGCTATTGACCGGTAGATGGAAAATAAAGAAGTGGGCGGGATCTAACACCCCCTCACCCCGCAAAGTGTCACGCGTGTTTTCATAGGGAAATTAAATTACAACATCTCCTCTTTGTATTTGCTCCGTGGTTGCGTTTCAATTATTTTCATCGAAATTGATTTTTTTAATTTAAATTAAAACATCAAAACGTTATTTGAGTCAGGTGCCAAGTTAACTAGCACGAGTCGTAGTTGCCAACACGATGATTTTCAAATATGTCATACAGAATAGGTTTATGTTGCAAGTAACTCAGAGATAAAAAGATCAACCTGACGCAAAAGGGCCTAGCTCGTATCTGCCAGATAAAAACAGGAAGAAATTACAGAAATTGTGTCCGAATCTGGCACATTTCCATTTCCACCTAGAAATTGTCCGGGAGTGGTCAAATAGATCAAAATATAATTTTAAACTGATTTCTTTGGTCACGACGGCCTTTGCAAAACTAAATTGCTCGTCAACCTCATCTGCCATGTATCTCGGTCCGCTAACAAATCCGCATAGAGCGACGCGCGCCGAATAGAAAGGCGTGTGCAGTGAAAGCGAGCGATCGTGTCCTTGTAATAAATCTAGCGCTTCCTGCTGCACAGCCGTATTGTTTAGTTGTATGGTTCACTTCTAGGCTTCTCCACTTATCCGATAATCATTATCATTATCAGTCGAAAGACGTCCACCGCTAGACATCGGCGTCTCCAAAGCGTTTCCATTATTTCTCGCATTCAGCGGACTCCGATGACCCTCACCAGTTCATCGGTCCACCTAGTATAAGTCCATTCCAATAATTAGGTCAGGACTCAAGAATATTTGTGTTTTCGGGCCTAACCTCACCTGGTGAGATTTGAAGAACTTGGATATTATGGAATCTTGAGTGAGATTTATTTTAATGACAGATCAGGTTATTAAATGCGTTTACTTGACTAGTAGGCTTTACTTATTTCCCTGTAACCTTTTGAACGCCTTTGTCACATATACGTGCCCGGTACCTACGCCAAACGTCGCAAATATGTGACAAAAAGCACGGCGAATCTGTGACTTGGCGTCGGGGCACGCCGATGCGTTTATGCTCTGGCATTCAAAAGGTTAACCTACGCAGGCATTGCCATTTGTGACACAATTTTCCGAAGAAAGTTTGCTTGGTATCTGATAAGTACGCTGGTGTTGCCTCAACTCTTTCACAAGAAGCCCAAAGACTAGTTGCAACTCTAATGCTTACCCAATCCTCTTCTTCAAAAGGCTATCGAGATTAGCACAGCTTGATCAGCAGCAGTTCAAGAGGAAGCTCTCGACGCGGTCAATATCGTGTTAGGTCAAAGATCACTCGTATGTGTAATGTCGGTAACTCGGTGTTGAGTAAATAACTTTATTTTATAGTGCGAGATGCTGTGTATGGCTAATTGGCAGTTATGCTCCGAGCAACATGATAATTGATACTAGCTTATCACGCGGTGAAGCTCTCGTTCACAGGAACCGTGCAGTTTTTTAGGATACAAAGTGCCCAGCGATTGAGGAGCTCGTGGCTAAAGAATATCAGCTGCACGGGTCGATCAAGGTTAAGCAACACTTGCCAAGGTTGGTCTGTGGATGGGTGACCATCTTAACATACTGAGTTTCCTCCGTGCCTCGGAAAGCAAGCCGTTGGTCCCGGCTGTCAATTGTAGATCTTTGGCAGTCGTTACGGATTGTCAGAAGCCAAAAATCTGACTCCAGTCTTGCCAACGAGTACCGTGATACCCAGTTAATGTGTTGTGGAGGTCTGGTAGGCAGCCGCTCCACGTAAAATACTGGTATTCAGCTGAATCCGGTTTGACTGCAAGCCGACCCCAATATAGTTGGGAATAGGCTAGGCAGACGAAAGTGCCCAGCGATAGCGTAGCTTTTAGTCAGTAGCTTTCATTGGATCACGCCCACTACTATCGTTGTATATATAGCTCCGTCCGTCTTTCATAGCGAAAAATGGCATCGGTAAATGAAAACGCCATAGTAGGCGGCAGTTCTTCCAGAAATCAACTCTAAGGAAACAAATCATTAATTCTCTATACATTGAAATTATAAGTACGGGAAGTCTCGACATAGTTACCGATCGCCTTTTTTTATGGATGGGAAATCATCAAATGACTTCTTCCTCTCTGGGTGGAGCGGAAGGGCGTGTCAGACTCTTACTGACTAAAACCCATCCGTGTTCCTTCTAAAGCCCTTTGCGTTCCAGGGCCGCGGTGACTCTTTCGAACAAATTCCGCAACCCTGGCAGGCTCTGGCCCTAGCGGGCCCCGTCTTCTATGCTGACATCTCTTTGAGGCGCGCGTGAAACACAACGCGCCATCGACCCGGGCCTGGTGGTGATCGGACAGCGAGCCACCCAACGCTCGCCGTCCGCAGGCCCGCGCCTACGGTGGCCGGGGATCGCCCTGCGACTCCCGACGCCCGGGGCGTCTTCTCCTGTTGCGGCGGTTGGGGCGAAGGCCTTGCCTTTCCCTCGCGCGGCCCTCCTCCTCCTTTGCTAGCATTACTGCTTCGCAGAAGGAGGTGGCCGCTTCCCAAGCCTCCTCGCTCCGGACCATGGATTCAACCAGGGCCGGACGCCAGAGGTCGCCGCCGCCGATCGCCTCGACGAGGACACGGCGGTGCTCCGCCCAAGCAAGGCAGACCTCCACCGTATGCTCCACCGTGTCCTCAGTTACTGATCGCCTACCGACCGAATTTAGTCGTTATGTCCTAAGGCGAACGCAATTCACAGATAACTGATTTTGATCGTGGATCACGTTCGAAATTGTTTGTTTTTTTTTACTGAGCTTCGCAAAATGACTTGTAAACAAACGAAGAACCAATATCTGTACGAAAATGTCGAAGTTTCCAGACCTCTTTCGAAATCCTGAAATAGCTCTCTTGTAAGGTTATGTTTTACCTCGATTTTTTATTATCTAAGGTTTTTGCATTATCAATAGAAACAACTAAATCGATATCGAACCCTAATCTCTTCAAAATTAGAGTGAACAGGCTTCTTCTGGGTAAGCTCGCTCCATCGTCGACTTTGTCACTGTCATCTATGACCTAGACTAGAGTCAAGAGCAAACCCATATTAAATAAAAAAAAATAAAAAAAAATATCGTTTCGCATTTGTAGAGAAGTTAGACAGTTTCTGATAATGTTCATACCCAAAACCTCGAGCTGAATAACAACAAAATGAATATTACTAACTATTAGAAAAAAATATAAGCAAAAGTTTCAACTCCGGAACACAACAAATTCCTTTCAGTTGCAAATGTGGGCCAGTGTATGAGTAATTATACCTAGAGTATTAGTTACCGATCTTACCTAACTGTGAACGATACGTTCAATGACTAGGAGATAATTATGTGTTAAGAATAACATGAAAATGTGAAAATATTCAAAGACTAATGATTTTTGGGGACAGGGACACTTGCATCATCGAGCGTCGTGGTAGTAAGACGTATTGATTGATTATATTTTTTTTTTAATTCGTCTTAAACAAAACACATGTAAGTTAACAAGATTTTATTTTCAGAAAGGTGTTTTTAATAAATAAAATTTGCCTGGCCTGGTTACAATAATTCTATTAATACATACTATCACTTTTAAAGTTTCCAGTGATGACTTATGGAACAGAAACGTGGTCGCTCACAATGGGCCTCATCATAAGGCTTAAAGTCACCCAAAGGGCAATGGAGAGGGCAATGCTCGGAGTTTCCTTGCGCGATCGAATAGAACTAAGGATACCGATATAGCCCGAAGGATCGACAAACTGAAGTGGCAGTGGGCAGGGCACAGTGCTCGCAGAACAGATGGTCGATGGGGCTGAAAAGTTCTGAAGTGGCGACCGCGTACCGGAAGACGTAGCGTTGGATGGCCTCCCACAAGGTGGACCGATGACGGTTGTTGTGGCGACACTTGGAGGGAGCCCATGTCGAGCAGTGAACGTCTTTCGACTGATATGATGATGATGATGATCATTTTTACGTATCAAAACAGATATAACTACAGCAGGTGGAGGGATGAAACATTTTTAATAGTGGTGACATATCAATAAATCTACCTACCGTATTCCCAACTGTGTTAGGGTCCGCTTCCAGTCAGCATTTTACATGGAGCAACTGTCTAACTGACGTTCACAACCTAGTACGGGGTAACACGTTACTTTTCGACGATTTTCTGGCGTCTGACTAAGTACCCATATTAACAGACTGTCAAAGATGTTTAAGTGACAGTTCTTGTTACATGTTTTTAGTTTAAAAAAAAACGTTGCGCCACACTAGGGATTTCTCCTGTAGGTATCGTGGATGCGTTTACAAACATACAAACTCACATACACAAACAGCCAGCCCGAAACAACTATCTGTAGGCCATACAAATATTTGTTCCGTGCGGAAATCAACCCGCGACACGCAGCGCAGCAGCCAATCACTCAACCACTGCGCCATCCATGTCGTCCTTGGAACTTTTCCGAGACACGGCCCCTCCGTACCTCGGAAAGGTCTCAACTTTCGGTATGCAATCGATGATTACAGATTACCCATCCACGAATCCACCTCGGGAAGTGCGCCTGTTGTTATTTAGTCACGAGCTTTCGAGCAGTAGTTTCGGATAAAATAAGAAATAATAAATTAACGTGTTTAAGATGTTCCATCATCATCTGCCTAGCCTTTTGAGCTGAATACTAGTGTTTTACGTGGAGCGGCTGCCTACCAGACCTCCACAACCTATTAACTGGGTGACACGATACTTCTTGGCAAGACTGGAGTCAGATTTTCTGACTTCTGACAATCCGTAACGACTGCCAAAGATATACAAATGACAGCCGGGACCAATGGCTAAACGTGTTTTCCGAGGCACGGAGGAGTCTCACTATGTTGAGATGGTCACCCATCCACAGACCGACCTTGGCAAGCGTTGCTTAACCTTGAAGATCGACCCGTGCGGCTGTTATAATTTAGCCACGAGCTCGTTATTATTTAAGATGTTCCATTGTTTAGAAAAAAAAGACTAAATTATGGATCTACTAACGTAAAATCTTCTCGTGTACGTTTTTTTCTGTCTAGCATTTTATCTGACATCAAAAACCAAGCCATTCATTGTCTTGCCGTTACGTGTCTCAAAAAATCAATGAATGAATGTTTTCTGTATAAAACAACAGTCGAATACGTATCGAATGCTGTTAGATAACTCGTGATACTTTTGTTGAAAGTTAAACACAATTATTTTCGTTTATTTGCTTCACTTATTTATCCTCACGCGAACTTACGAGTGTCGAATGAGGACACGATTTTGCGAATAACAAGATTTTAATCTTTTTAGAACTCATTTTATTTTATGTAATACGTAGGCATACAAGTCGATGGCTTATCTATAAATATGTCACCGGAAAATAGCAAACTCCGTAAGATTATAAAATAACTTGAGAGTAAACTCTCGATAAATTGTCAACTGAACAAAATTTGATAGTCTATAATCTCTCGAAGTAATTCTGATAAATTGTGGACTGACATAAACTGGCGACCAATCAGCTCTCTGGTCTACAATTTATCTGTTTTGGTGTGATAGTTAAATTGAAAACTTGACCCCTTATTGGTCTTTGTTTTCTCTGACCAATGAGAGCCTTGTTTTCAGGTTTACTATCACACAAAAACAGATAAATTGAAGATTTGTGCTCTGATTAGCCGCCATTTCATTATAATCCACAATTTTTCGGAATAACTTCGAGAGATTATAGATTATCAAATGTTTATGCGTAAAAAAATGTTCAGTTGACAATTTATCGAGAGTTTACAATCTCTCAAGTTATTTTATAATCCCACGGAGTTTGCTATTTTCCGGTGACTATATCAGATCTTTGATGACATCTATTAGGATTGTCATGTTATATACCTAAGTAAAAGGGACTGGTAAACGTAATGGAAGACACTAAATGGCTTATCGTAAATGGCTGCTTTGTTTTGAAGAAACAAATAACATACACATTCTAAATTCCCTGAGAATTTACGTAACGGATCTAAAATGGTTGTTAAAAGAATAGTGCTTTTGAAAGCTTAAGAAGCTCTATTCGTCTTAGATATCATTATATAGGTAAACTAGCACTTGGCCACGACTTCGTCTGCGCGGATTTAGTAGGTACCCTACAAACTTCAAAGCCTCCTCTAATCCGGAGGATCTTCATTTCAAAATTATTACTTTTTCTTTCCAACTGGGCTTTGATTGAATAATTTGACAAAAAGCGGTCATTGTGACTTAACCATAATATTTAGACAATAGCCTCGCGAACTTTTTGTAGGTAATAATGAGTACTTTAATTATGTAGTACATTATTTGTATGTATCATCAATAGTTTTCTCAGCGCATGCGATGAAAGAAATTTTATGTCAATTTTGTAACACTTTGGGTGACATTATTCAAGTTTTAGTAGGGATCCCTAATTATTTCTGGAAATAAATATAGCCTATGTTACTCGGTGAAGATGTAGCTTTCCAACGGTGAAAGTATTTTTTAAATCGGTCAAGTAGTTTTTCACTTAAATCGTAACAAACAAACAAATCTTTCCTCTTTATAATATTAGTTTAGATAGATAATACTTCACGTAAAAGCTACCACAGACAGCAGTTCCCAAAAGCGCTGACCTAGGTATACCTATAGGAATTTGAATGGAGGCAGTAAGTCGATCTTCTTTCTAATCCTAACTTATTTACCCATATTATAAATTAGTGACCTAATTTTAGTATTGTTTGTACGCTTTCTCACATAAAGCACTGTAACGATTGTGAAGAATTTAGGTACACAGATAGATGAGACCCTTGAGATGGTTATAGGCACGGGTTATAGGCTTCTTTTTTGCCAAATAAAACTTGAATCCGAGCAAAACCTAGTCTTTAGATAAACGATATTGTTGCGCGCCAGAATTAATACCGGGTACATAACAACATAACACAAGCGCCATCTTGTATCGAGTAGCAGAAGTAGTAGAGTCAAGTACCTTCTAGTATTTTCTATGCTAGAACCTTCTAGGGTTCTCGACATCTGCTCAGTCGGGACCGGTATTTAGACGAACTTTCCAGATGTTTCGACAATAGAAGGTTCTGGAATTAACTGACCTATATAAGGACTGCATAGCCCTCGAACGCGTTAAAGTGTCATTTTGTTTATTTAATTAGCTGTTTTTATTATCACAAACCCCAAGCTCGTAACAATATCCTCTAGATTAGTTATACTTCAAAACTTCAGCTGAAAGAGTATCCACCACTACACCCACATCATCTTTGTACCTAAACTAAATGCTAGACGGTGATCAGACGAGAGTAATGATATAATAACTCCTTGTGTAACTGTGCATGCCAATTGATTACTATAATATAAGAGCAGGTATTACCGGTTGCAGTGGATATGTGGATTGTTATGGACAGTTACTGTTTGTTTGTAAGTGGACCGGTCTTTACGGGGTTCGGAAGTGGAAGAAAGATTGATAGTAATCAAATTCCAAGAAAATAATTTAGCATGTTTTCTTTAAAATATAATCTCAGTAAAAGGGGTAAAATACACTTGCTGTCTCAATTATAGAGGTAATTTGTAGATGTTACAAGTGTCTCGAATATTTGGATAGTGAATTTGTGCGAAGAAAAACTTGAATAATTGCTTTTCCGGATCATTAATTAAACAGAATACATCTTTTATTTTATTTTTAAAGTTCAGTCTACCCAAGGCTGATCTAGTTAATATTGCCACTATAATTAGCGATAAGACTTCCATTGTACCTGCAGAATTAGCCATATACCTATATTGCGAAAGAACTTTCAACCTATTAAATTATTTTTAATTAAGGCAAGAATATCATATCTCTGAATTTTTATAAGAGTGTTTTTATTTAGAAAACTCACTAACGGATTCACACCATCTTAGAAAATGTATTGTAGGATCTCAGGCAACAATCTTTTAATTAAATCAGCTCAATGAAATCCTTACAAATAGGACGCCAATTACTCGTAGTTAAAGTCAAAGTCAAAGTCAAAGTCAAAACGTTTATTTCAATTAGGCCATTAAACGGCACTTTTGAACGTCATCGTTTACAGTTCAGTAAAATAATAATGTAACATTAATAAAGTGACTCTACTGTCCATTCGGAAAAGTAGATTCTTATGGAGAAGAACGGACAAGAAACTCCATAGTTACTCTTTTTAAATAATGATTTTACAAAATTTGGTATACAACAATTAATTTAATATTATGTGAGGACGATGCACCCAGAGTATGCTACTTANTTCAGTAAAATAATAATGTAACATTAATAAAGTGACTCTACTGTCCATTCGGAAAAGTAGATTCTTATGGAGAAGAACGGACAAGAAACACAGTAAATTTTAATATTCCTATCTTCAGATCATCCTCTCATAATAACTGAAAATCTCACACTGAGCTTGGGCTAAAATTAATGAAACAAAAGAATGTTAAAGCATAAAAATATGCAATAGGTAATACTAGCGACTCGCCTGGCGCGGCCTCCTTTACACGGTTTTCGGCTTGACAAAACACCGAGATTGATTTATACGTTTAATATTTGAATACCAAAGGCAGAAACCTTCTGGAATCATCATCTGCTGAGCCTTTTCCCAACTGTACTGTGGCCGGCTCCCAGTCACACAGGATTCAGCTGAATGCCAGTACCTATTTTAAGTTAGAGTATTATAGAGCGACAGCCTTTCTGCAGCCCTACTATGACGTGCTAATGCCATCCAATTCCGACGACGTAAACGGGATAGTGCTATTCGCTATGTATAGCTCCGTCTCCCTCTTAAAGCGGAATCATGATCAATTTAAGACCCCTGACCTGCACAACCCAGTAACTGGATGACGCGGTACTTCTTAAAAAAAACCTTCTGGAATACATTTATCTAAATGTTGAAACCCGCATTAAAATCCATGTAGTTTAGAAGAACAAGGCGATCGCACAGACTCGAAAAGCGACTTTATTTTATGAAATTGGAGAGCTATAAATGAAACGGACAGAAATAAAGTACGATACATTATGAGGCGTATTAAATATGAATACTTAATACATAAGCGGCTTAGGAACTGCCTACGCCTATTTCCGAGATGACCTTAAATCATTAGAATAAATATACAAAATGAGATCGAACACTTTCACTATGAAAGTTGTAGTAAATAAAAGGTTTTCTATTCATATTGTTTGTTTATTATAACACTACTTCCTTACTAGAAGTTAAACTGTACTTACGGTGGTGTGTGAAAAGTGTCAATAAGGGTCAGTCACCTATTTTCCAGTCAACGCCAGCTGTCGCTGAAAACCATAGTTACCTATAGCTCTGTCTCGTACGAACGATAGCCGTTTTACACAGCTTTGTATTTGGGACTTGATGTACAAAGCGGATAGGGCGCGCGGCCAGAGCGCTGACAAGATAAAATGTATGGCGTCAAAGTAACGAAATAACTAGTTCGATCCAGCCCGTCCCTAGCTGTCCTCCCCCCAGCGACGGCCTAAGCCGAGGCCCGTACCCCTTAGCATGTAGTCGCTTAAGTTGTAAATTTTAATAAGCCCTGGCTGGAGGCTTTAATATTTAAATTAAGGCTACCACAGGCAAGCCCGGTTAAGCAGTCAACAACCTCATAGGTTGAACTGCGAGACGCCACTCAAACAAAAAAAAATAGGAACGAATTATACTTAGCGTCGCGGGCACGCGGTCAGACGTCATACATACATTTTCGTCCCAGCGCCCAGGCAGCGCGCCCGCAACGCTTTGTATATCAAGTCCCTACCTTTATGTACATTACTCATCACGAATTTTCTTTTTGTTTACTTCGTTTTTACTTATGTAAGTACTTCCTTTTACATAATTGACTAATCACCGTCCATTTTAGAACATATTGTATTACGAAATGTATATGGACTTGTGTCCTTTTACTGTACCAACCAGAGTTTTAAATCCACTTCGCCTGATGCTGTACAGGATTGTTTAAAGGCTTTTTTTCGGGCCACTTTGAACTCTATCAATTTCGGTTGGACCTGCAACTTTAAATTCAAATATAAGTACTTTATATTTAAAGCATGTTACTTTTTTCACAATCAATTATAATAATGTATTTCTTTGAGTTCTGTTTTTTCTGTAATATCGCCATATATCATAGGGAGTGCCTTGTTTATTTTTTATGATGATCACTTGTTGAGGTTCGTGGAGTGTTAGCCACTTTTGTTATTTAACCTGACTACCAATATGCACCGACAAGGTTACCAACACCATGTGCTTAAGAAATCAAATAGACGATGTTTAACATGACAGCTCATCGAATAGTCAAAATAAACATAGATGTAACGCTACCGTGGGAAAATACTTGAATATTAGTATTACAAGAGGTCCATGGGGAACATTGACATTAAAAGCTGTTAGTTGGTAGGTGATTCAAGATTCGGGAGCGCTGAAAGGATGCGTGATTAGATCATAAATAAATCGTCGTTTTAGGCGCTGTGCGGCTGTGCGGTCGCCATAACGACAAATTTCTTTAAAAACCCACAATCAGAGAATGAATATTCAAAAATTCTTCTTCAGCATTCATCTTCGTATGATAACACTAGTTTACATTAAATTTGTTGCCGGAAAAATATTTAAAAAAAAAAGTATATATTATCAACTGCAAAGTCCACGGCAACAGAGAAATAGTTAAATTTTGTAAACTAGTGTAACTAAGACATTGTGCAAAATGTCATGTATCTAGGGTCTAGCCCCGTCTAGCCAGAACCTGCGGTTTAGGCTGTGCATCACTGTGATTTTTTAAGATTTTGTTAGCGAGCATGAGGTGTCGCCCCATAAAATCAAATATCTCTTGATCAAGAGTTTTTATTTATTTATTTAAACTTTATGTATAATAGTGGTACATGGGCGGACTTAATGCATCAAGGCATTCTCTACCAGTCAATCTTACCAGTCAGTCTTATCTTATTTTGAACAAACGTTGGGACATTAGAGAATTCTCCTGTATCGTGAGTGCGTTTAACAGCCAGAACCGGAACAACTATCTGTAGGTCATACAAATATTATTTCCGTGCGGGAATCGAACCCGTGCCACGCAGCGCAGCAGCGTATCGTCTATTATACATATATTCTGTGGTATCGTGTACATACTTCATCGAAAGGGGAGGAGGTTCAAGAATTAACTTTACTCTACCTAAGAATGATTGATCATTTCTTAATTTTCTCTTTCTACCCCGACTTAAAAGGTGAAACTACAAGTTCGAACTTTTTGGAAAAAAATACTTATGTTTGAAGTGCTGTACCTCATTGAAGTTACAGAGCCACAGTTGCCTTAAAATTAAAGCAAATTTGGTCTTCTTTAAAAGTGTACTGATTGACTTTCTCCGTGGAATGCATCATTTTGCAAATAGGCCTTAATATTAAAAATTACCTAACATATTGAAATTTTCCGAGCACCGCGCAGTTAACACTCAGGTCTTTTGAAGTTGAAAAATCTGGTGTAGGTACACCATTGGCATCTATCCTAATAAGATCCAAAAAAATCAAGACTGTAATTTATTGCAACCTTAGGTGTTTTAAATGACTGACTGGCCTAAGGTTCTTTTTAAGGTATTTCTAAAGAGCGTAGTAGGAGGAGATCGTGGGACAAGTAATAACAGCCGCACAGATCGATCTTTAAGATTAAGCAACGCTTGCCTAGGCCGTTCTGTGGATGGGTGACTATCTTAATATACCGAGATTCTTCTGTGGAAAACACGTTAAGCCGTTGGTACGGCTGTCATTTGTAGATCTCTGGCAGTCGTTTCGGATCGTCAGAAGCCAGAAAATATGACACCAGTCTTGTCAAGAAGTACCATGTTACCCAGTTAATGGGTTGTGGAGGTCTGGTAGGCAGCCGCTCCACGTAAAATACTGGTATTCAGCTGAATCCCGTTTGACTGGATGCCGACCCCAAGTTGGGAAAAGGCTAGGCAGATGATGTAAGAAGCGTAGCACCATGGCAACTTACCATGAGAAAAAGGCTTGAGTAAATGCGGGTAAATGAAAGTAGGTACCTATTTCTTTAAGTAAGTAGATTCTATGACAATTACACAAAACATCAACACTGTTTACAGTTAATCTCTATATTATTCTTTAGGCTTATTGACGACTTGTGCAGTTAAACTGGTTAGGATTGCGTCAGCTGCCTTTCACGAGGCGATCCTTAGGTCACGAGTGTGCCCCAAACTTGCTGCGTTTTAGTAGTTGGCTGTTACTTAACTCAGCTCACTACACACTAAACTTTGTAACACTATTGGACAGGCATAGTGGTATGTCTGTCTTCGCAACGTGTAACGGAATGTGTTCAAGACCTGAAAAAGGCTTATGGTATTGGAACTTGGAACAAGTATTACTCCAGAAACCGCGAAATAAGAATCGACGTAAATTTTTCGCGATTTCGGGTGTCGATGACCCCTTAAGACGAATTGCGTTTATTCTGTAACACCTTGTATATAAAAATGAATACCTATTTCCTTTGGTCACGGCATCACGCGTGAACGGCTGGAGTCTGAGGGGGCTACTCTCGGGCGTATTCTAGTCCGTACCACCTAACCACTAAGAATTAATGACTACACGATTTGACAGTTACTGTCAAATCGTGTTGTCATTCATTCTTAGTTCGGGTTCGGAACTAATCGTAAGTCCGTAGGTGATACGGAGTAGAATACGCCCGCAACTAAGCCCGAAACTACGAACTTCAGGTTTAGAGAGTAGCCCTCCTGGACAAATTGTAGACCAGAGTGTTGATTGGTCGCCATTGTATGTCAGGCCACAATTTATCGGACCGGCACGGAGATATTATAGACTATCAAATTTTAATGCCTGTTTTTATTTTATTCTATTGACAATTTATCGAGAGTTTACAATCTCTCAAGTTATTTCATAATGTTACGGAGTTTGCCATTTTCCGGTGACAAATTCTCTTGGTTTTAGCTTATCCTACAGCTAAATAGCTATTCCTTGTAGGTATAATCAGTCATAGAACGTCAGAACATAATGAAATACGTAGGTAGGTACCAGTTGCCAAACGCGTATTGTTTCCTACTCGTTCGGAAACTATTAAAGAAAATGTTTAAACCTTTGTCAAAAAAATGTTACCAAGTTCTTGCGCGTTTTTTGTTATGGATATGGCCGTCTTTTTGCTCATTAACTTTTTAAGAAGTAGGCTTTTACAAATGTGTCTATTCTTGTATTTCTTAATGTTAGATCACTTCCCGTGGGTGTCGTAAGAGGCGACTAAGGGAATTGCCCAGAATGAAAGTGCCCAGAGAATGGGCAGCAGCATTCTCTGTGTTTCTGTGCATTGCATAAGCTATCACCATTTTAAAAGGACAATGCGATAAATGTAGTCGACGCGTTATAAAGATTATTTTTTCAAAATGTCTGCAACTATAAAACGCAATTTCTATGAAAAAGCCTTGTAGCGTTGCATATGTCTACGCCTCTGCGGAATCTTATATCTAACAATGTATAACGTTTACACGAAATATGTCATAATGTGCGATGCAGGTAATATTTCAGCATCACATACTTAGATAATTAAGTTTTTAGTATTAAACATTTGGCTAACATCTGCAATTCTGCATGATCTGCATCGTTGCTCCATATTCTAAGTTTTTTATCGTCTTGAAATGCAATATCTGAGGCGTTAGCTAAATTAAGAGTATAAAAACTGCACAGCATTAAGAAATAAGTCATTAAGTATATCTAAGTAATTTTTAAACTGTGTTGTGATGACTCAATTGGTTTTAAAAACCGACAGTCAGTAATTAATAACCTTATTTTTTATTATGATTGATGATTTTTTTATGATTATATTTATTTATAATGTTTTTAATTATTTTATAAGGGGATATTTTCACTATTACTACTTTTTAATTAAATATATTGTTTATCTTTCATTGAGGATGTTGTGCATAACCTATAAATGATGTATTTACACAGAAATTTGTGATTGAGGCAATCACAAATTTCGCGACGTGGCGATTATGGCAACCCCCCCCCCCCCCCCCCCCTCGTTGGGGGAGGCCTATGTCCAGCAATGGACGTCTTTTGNCACGCTTGGCAGGTGGGTTGGCGATCGCAGTGTAGCTATTGAAACTTGATAGACTTGTATTTGACCATAACAGTAGGTCCTGGATTAGCGCGTTCTACCAAACAAATAGTCAAGAATTACTGATTGAGTGGTAAATGATCAATGTTATCGACCGCCGTGAGTTACAAAATAATTAAAGTACTAATATCGCTATTAAAAACAGAGGTTGGTAGAAAGGTGTAAATTTAGGGTTGTATGTATTTTTAATGCCAAATAAAAAAATAAAAAAAAATTTGGGTTGGACCACCCTTATCACTTAGGGGTATGACATATAGTTTACGTCCTTTTCACAGACCTACTGTCATTTTGCGAAAACGACGATTTGCTAAAGGTCATTTTGCGAATAGACGTTTTGATACGGAGGCAAAATTAGCCTCCGTTATGCTGAAAAATAACTAACGGGTTTTAAAATTCGAACGAAAAGGAGATATTATACCTCTGGTGTGGACACAACCTGTGTCGACAGCATTATAGGTACATACAATCTCATGTTCCAAATACATTTTGCGAATAGGGCGTTTTGATGCGGAGGCGTCATTTTGTCTAGAGCTTCTCATTTAGAAGTGAAAATTCCGAACTAAAATAATAAAAATAAAAAAATATTAAAGAAAACCGGCCAAGTGCGAGTTCCGTACCAACTATAAAAAACGGCAAAAAAATCATTTTTGTTGTATGGGAGCCCCACTTAAATATTTATTTTATTCTGTTTTTTTAGTATGTGTTGTTATAGCGGCGACAGAAATACATCATCTGTGAAAATGTCAACAGTCTAACTATCGCGGTTCATGAGATACAGCCTGGTGACAGACGGACAGCGGAGTCTTAGTAATAGGGTCCCGTTTTACCCTTTGGGTACGGAACCCTAAAAAACCACAACAGTTCAATCGTTCACAACCTGAAATAACAAGATAATCATAATAAAAGTGAGAGCTACTGCATCGCAATTCACCGAAGCTACAAAACAGCATGCAGTGTGTTGCAACTAATGGATTCACAGCTCAAGATCCATTGAGTTATTTTGTAATTCCACTCTAAACGACAATAATGTGCGTACATTTGCCTCTTTTAAAACACGACCTTGTTCGTTAGAGTGAGGATACCTTTCTAAGATCGTAATAAGATGCTGGTTAGATGACCTCCTCTGTTCTCTTTGACATCATTGCTTATAATGATGATGACGTCATTATTGCACTGTGTCTGTAATGTTTTAGTTTTTTGCCCGTTCTGTCATCGGACAACAAGCCGTACGGCGCTATCGGTATGTATGACATTCGCACAAAACGTTTTCTGAATACTTTCATTGTGCAAAACAGGAATACCGGGATACCCGTTTCCCGGTATTCCTGTACTTCCAAGTGTTTTCAGAATACTTTCATTGTGCGTACAGCAAAGGCTGTTTCCTAATAGTTATGACCTGGGGTACATAACACCAGTTCAAAGCTAATTCATTCTATTTTTTGGGGCCTTGAAGTTAAGAACTGCTTCATTTTAGGCCAGTGTGTTCCATCGTCGACCAATCATGGTGAAACACTTGGAAGTCCAGGAATACCGGGATATCCGTTTCCCGGTGTTCCTGTACTTCCAAGTGTTTTAAGAATACTTTCATTGTGCGCACAGCTAAGGAGTGGAATGCCCTGCTGGTGTCTGTGTTTCCTGATTGTTATGACCTGGGGCACATAACACCAGTTAAAAGCTTTTCATTCCAATTTTTGGAGTCTTTAAGTTTAGAACTGCTTCATTCTAGGCCAGTGTGTTCCATCGTCGACCAATCATGGTGAAACACTTGGAAGTGCAGGAATACCGGGATATCCGTTTCCCGGTATTCCTGTACTTCCAAGTGTTTTCAGAATACTTTCATTGTGCGCACAGCTAAGGAGTGGAATGCCCTGCTGGTGTCTGTGTTTCCTGATTGTTATGATCTGGGGCACATAACACCAGTTAAAAGCTTTTCATTCCAATTTTTGGAGTCTTTAAGTTTAGAACTGCTTCATTCTAGGCCAGTGTGTTCCATCGTCGACCAATCATGGTGAAACACTTGGAAGTCCAGGAATACTGGGATATCCGTTTCCCGGTGTTCCTGTACTTCCAAGTGTTTTAAGAATACTTTCATTGTGCGCACAGCTAAGGAGTGGAATGCCCTGCTGGTGTCTGTGTTTCCTGATTGTTATGACCTGGGGCACATAACACCAGTTAAAAGCTTTTCATTCCAATTTTTGGAGTCTTTAAGTTTAGAACTGCTTCATTCTAGGCCAGTGTGTTCCATCGTCGACCAATCATGGTGAAACACTTGGAAGTCCAGGAATACTGGGATATCCGTTTCCCGGTGTTCCTGTACTTCCAAGTGTTTTAAGAATACTTTCATTGTGCGCACAGCTAAGGAGTGGAATGCCCTGCTGGTGTCTGTGTTTCCTGATTGTTATGACCTGGGGCACATAACACCAGTTAAAAGCTTTTCATTCCAATTTTTGGAGTCTTTAAGTTTAGAACTGCTTCATTCTAGGCCAGTGTGTTCCATCGTCGACCAATCATGGTGAAACACTTGGAAGTCCAGGAATACTGGGATATCCGTTTCCCGGTGTTCCTGTACTTCCAAGTGTTTTAAGAATACTTTCATTGTGCGCACAGCTAAGGAGTGGAATGCCCTGCTGGTGTCTGTGTTTCCTGATTGTTATGACCTGGGGCACATAACACCAGTTAAAAGCTTTTCATTCCAATTTTTGGAGTCTTTAAGTTTAGAACTGCTTCATTCTAGGCCAGTGTGTTCCATCGTCGACCAATCATGGTGAAACACTTGGAAGTCCAGGAATACCGGGATATCCGTTTCCCGGTGTTCCTGTACTTCCAAGTGTTTTAAGAATACTTTCATTGTGCGCACAGCTAAGGAGTGGAATGCCCTGCTGGTGTCTGTGTTTCCTGATTGTTATGATCTGGGGTACATAATACCAGTTTAAAAGCTATTCATTCCAATTCTTGGGGTCTTTAAGTTAAGAACTGCTTTATTCTAGGCCAGTGTGATCCATCGTCGACCAATCGTAGTGAAACACTTGGAAGTGCAGAAATACCGGAATACGGAGCAAGGGAATAAAACAAGTGGTCGCTGTTAGGTACACGTATATTCCGACTGGCAGATGTTTGTCCAATTTACTCCGTTACAATTTGTAGCCCTACCCACATATTCTTTTTTTTTTCCTTAGCCTATTGTGTCCCACTGCTGGGCAAAAGCCTCCCCGATATCCTTCCAGACATTCTTTTTTTGCGCCACCTGGTTGGAGGTGGCCTTCGCGGTGTGCGTCCAAATCATCTCGCCACCGCTTTCTGGGCCGGCCTCGGCGACGCCGTCCATCCTCTGGCACCCATTGCGTGGAGACTTTTGCCCAGCGGTCACTATGCATGCGGCTGGTGTGACCCGCCCAGTCCCAATTCAGCCTGGCAGCTTTTTTGCCCACATTAATGATACCTGTTTTGGAGGGCAGCGTGGTGTTCCGTACTCTATCAATTCTTAACATAACTTATTTATACTGGTTATGAAAGTGTAAGTTCTTCATACACATACATAACACATAGCGTACCATCAAGGGAGATAGTGATCAAACAAACCCATTAGTAATAAAAAAATGGGTCAAGTGGTTTGCCCATGCGTTGATTTAAAAATGTTTGAGATGAAGTATAAATAATGTCGCGAGTGAATGTGTAATTTCGTTGGCATCAATGACTTTTAGACCGGAACATGCACAGTTCTGCTTGGTGACAAAGCCTTAAAGATAGTATTACAATATCACGCCTGTATTTCACGAAAGGGTAGGCAGAGGCATACCGTGTTCCTATAGTAGGTCCATTGATATCATATAAAAAAGAGGTAGATATCGCACTAGCGCTCACAAATTGTTCCAGACAAAATCAGACAATAGTTGTAATTTGTCATTAGCTATCTTTCTGTATCATACGTTCCGTATTATCTATCGCAGTCTTACAGTAACTAAGAACGCAACGATATCTGAATGCTGCTTAGTATGAACGTAGCATATCTTTCCTTTAGGTATAATATCATTGAGTAGGCCCACAATAATTTCATTTAAGGGCGAACTTATTGCCATCAACCGGGTAGAAATCCTGACTCCAGGATGCTACTGAAGGTTGCGGAATTTGTTCGAAAGAGTCACCGCGGCCCTGGAACCTTACTATGACGTGCTAATGCCATCCAATTTCGATGATGTAAACGGGATAGTGCTATTCGCTATGTATAGCTCCGTCTCTCTCTTAGAGCGGAATCGTGATCGTTTTAAGACTCCATAGTAAGGCCTCTTGACCACTAGACCAATAAGACTTTAAAGAAAGTTCAGTACTGGATTTACATCCCTGAGTGAACGCTTTCGCAAGCAGCATTACTATTAGATATGTACCATAGAGTTATTTGACCTTGCTGACTCATACTTGGGATTAGGTAAGCCACGAAATGAGATGCACTCTTTCATTACCTGCGAATTACAAAGTTCTATCAGAGAGTTGCAAAGTAGGATTTCCCACTATAAGAATGAGTCAAGTTCAGTAGTGTTTGTATCCTGTAGTTTAGGCACATGAAGTAATCTTGTAGTCATATCATTTCGACAAAAGAATAGTGCCGTGGAAAACGGATGC
Organism: Mamestra configurata; assembly: GCA_002192655.3. NCBI lineage: Eukaryota > Metazoa > Arthropoda > Insecta > Lepidoptera > Noctuidae > Mamestra > Mamestra configurata. The sequence continues at coordinate 308,257 of NDFZ01005333.1, forward strand.
AAAGAAAGACTTACCCCAGATTTCTGAATTGAGAATTTGAAGTTGTGAATTTGTCAAACTCTACTTTTGTCTTCTTATTTATTTATTAACACTTTACGCACACAAATGTACAGAGGCGGACTTAATACCATAGGCATTCTCTACCACTCAACCTTTGGGTGATGCAGAGAATGGTGGTAGGAGCAATATGGTGAATAAAAAGCGATTGATAATTAATTAATACATACAAACATTTAAATAAATAAAACTAATATATAAAATATACATAGAAACGGCTACTTCTTTTTCTCGAGTCGATAGTGAGTGACCCTTAAACAGTTTGTGCGGCATGTTTATAGCGGCATAAGTGGCATTTATTATGTCCTCAATGGTGAAGGCACTTGGGGCACTTCAAAAAGTGGTCCGTTTTTTTAGACAGGGGCACCTGGGGCATCGCTCTCACATTTGGTGTAAAACGGTGTCAAAAAAAAAACCAGTCGATTCTGTAAACATGTCGAAGTGAAGGCTTGGGTGAAGTGATCACGCTGTCAATCCATATCGATACCTTTGGGTAGAAAGGTCGTATAAACCAAAACCCGACTTTTCAGGAGAGCAGAAAAACATTTTTTTTTTTACATAAAAATTCATAACTTTTTTGTTTTTGAAGTTATAAAAAAATGATCTATGAGAAAGGTTCTTACAATTTGCAAATGAAAAAGATTAAATCATCAAAACCTATCTATCTGCTTTAGTTTTAAAGTTAGCTTGGATTTACGTCTAAGAAAAAATCAATTCTTGGTTAATACACCCCATGAAAATGTACTTTAAAAAACTGTATAGGTCGTATATCCATTTTTGGTAAGCTTATGGTCACATTTACTGTCGTAAAAACCCATATATTTAGTTTTTTTTTTGTATTAAAAACCATTTATAATCATAGATCAATTGAATTCTGACTAATAAACAATCCTGTTACTCTCAGAATTAGTAGGAACTCAATTATTATTATTCTAATACCCATTATTGGTCGATTCAAATAAAATAAAACTACCTGAAATACGAAATCAACATTTATTATTATAATACCTTTTAATCAACATTTACTATTATTTCAATAATGGTACAACATACCTAACAGGTTTAACATTTTTAAATTGAAAAAATAATTATAACAACTTAAACCGAAAAGTGAAATAAAAAAATCTATAATAATCACCAGTATCGTCATCAGACAAGAAATCTAAAATATTTTTATGCATGGCACGTACTGGACGCTTTTTAGCTTTTTTAGCAGACAAACATGGACTTGCAGCGTTAGCGTTCTTTATCGAAGAAGTATCAGTATACAAGTTAGTTTTTATATTATTATCTACAGAAGGTGAAACAGGGTCTGCAGCGGCATTGTATCCAGAAGTACTTGCAACGTTAAGAACGTTATGTGCATCAAGAGCGGGTAAAACGGGATCAGTTTTGTTCATCGAACTTAGGTCAGTAATAATGTCAACTGTAGGTGATAAGCCTGAACTTGCAGCATCAACATTGTACAAAGAAGTATCCAGGTGAGTATCTAGATAAGCTGGAGTAGACAAATCTGAGTCTGCAGCATCAACATAGTATGTCAAAGGTGTCGCAACATTATGGTCAGATACAATTACTGAAGCTAGTGTATTTGGTTCTGTGTCGCTGACAACGTACATCGAAGGTATAACGGCATTAAGGTCAGTATCGACATCCACTGAGGCATGGTTTTCATTCACATTGCTCGTGGATAAGGTGACATTTTTATCCGGGGAATTATTTACAATAGTTATAGAAGATGAAGATAATACATTTTCTTTGTTACGTTTTGTACTTGACTTTTTAATAATTATGTTTGAAATTATGTTAATTTTTTTATTTGTGTCAACTTTTACAGGACTATTAGATCGTATAGCATCGTTGTCATAATAAGGATGGGATAGTGAAGACGTATTCATAGACGTGCTAAAAGTATTGTCACTATTACTGGTGGTTGAATCCATGATTATTGTTTGTGGTTTCTTGGCACGGTTTGCAGGTCGTTCAGAGTCACTGTCTTCTATAACGTCACTATCCGATAAAATACTCTGTTGTGAATGTTGTGATATATTGTGTGGCATATTAACTGCGGGCTCTACTTGTTGGGTTGAACTGAAAATAAGAAATAAAGTCACAGACAATAGGTATAGGAAAATAGCTTAGATAAAAGTTACGGTTACTATAAAGGTTTAAATAATTATGCAATAAAATTTTTCGTGTCGCGTCCTTAAAAATGTTTATTGTATTATTTTAAATTAAGCTTAAGTAAAATTAAAACACTATCTATCTGGCTACATTTTAAAATTCTTTTCGTTATCATCACCGCAGAACAAAAAAAATATGCCATACAATATTGAACCTTATTTTACAACAATACGCGTTGTTTTACTATGTGCTCGGGCCACGATTTTATTTTGCGATTAAAGAGTTTTTAAGCCATCCCTTAAAAAAACGTGAGTTGTAAATGCAGGTCTAATATTAGTAGCATGTCGTTTGAGGGAATAAAAGAAAATATTTTAAGCGAAGAAGGTCGTAAAAACCATTTCCTGCAAGATGACGAAGATTGTTTATAATTTTTGTTACTTCGTATTTGCTAGTCTATTATAAAGTATCATAGCTTGAAGGGTGTATAAACCATTTCCTATAAAATTGTTGAGTCGTTAATGCGGATCCAGCAAACGTTAGGTACATGTCAAATTGAATTATTTTAAACGCAAGGAAGTGTAAGTAAACTGCAAACGATCAAGGCCTTTTTAAATCAATACTAGGTCGTATATCTCCATGTCCATTATAAATAATAGGTATCAATAGAAAGGTAAATTATCAATTAGGTACTGTAAGTTTACATTTTAAATCTATACTAAGTCATAATTCATTATTTACCTATTGATAACACGAATTCATCTACAATAATTGTTATCAAATAAGCTAACAGTGTTAAATTAAGTGTGTAGGTACTCACGTTTTCATAGGTTTTAACCGTCGACTTTCGTATATTGCACTAAGCACTTGCCTCCGTCGAAGTAACGCATCCAGGGTTCCTTTTTTAGTGTCTCCCTCCATTTTACAGAATTATTTAGTCACTACTTATTATTCATTTGTTGTAATAACAATAAAACTTGTAAACGAAACATGTGACGAAACGCTCAGTGCGCGAACTCGCATCCAAGTAAACAAATGCGCTGCGCGCTGGTATCTATCTCGCTCGCTCTTCTGCTTGTCGCTGCGCGCCAAATGCGAGCCTTGTGTGTTGGTCGTAAAGTGCTTCTTGCAATGAACATGGTTTATACACCAACGTCGCGAACTGCCTTTGGATTTACGACGTCGAATTTAAACTATGTTTAGATAATGCATTTAACACGTTAGGGCGTATAAACCATTTACAATTAACGACTATTTTTACGCCCTGAGTTAATGTAAATTATGGTCATTACATCATAACAAAACCAAAAAAAAAAAACATTCGGCTTTTACATTGAAAATTTACCTTTTGTAAGAGGCTATGACCGAAAATTTCTGGGTCGTATTAACCATTTTTGTGTGAATTTCTGCATTTCGTATATACAGATCGATAGAGAAAAAAATTCTGATAAAAATGGTATATATAACTCAATTTGCCCAAAATGGTTTATACGACCTTTCTACCCAAAGGTATCGATATAATCAAGATAGAATGACAGCTCACTCTGTGATCACATGACATCTTGATTGTTTTGAACAGAATCGCCCGGCTGTCAAACACATTATAGTAGGACATTAGGTCGAGTTTGACAAATTCTTAACCCCAAATTAATGAGTCAAAACCGGCCCGTTATTACAAATGCAAAACGGATTTAAACGAACCTCCGTGAAACGAACTGAAAACTGACACCACAATCAATAAACCAGGATCCCAGTATTGTTAAAGAGTCTACGAATTTACACAAAGTTACGAAACGGCCTTGTTACATATTTCTGTAACATATTGTGTGAATCCGGGGTTATCGCGATCCGCCGTACATTCTGAGATTCACGGCGGAGCGATGAGAGATCTGCTAAACGTATTTCTTTTGAAATCCATTGTGGCTGTGCTCCAGTTTTTGTGAATAAGACCAGTAATGACCAGGTGCCATGTTGTATTGCTTTTCGTAACGTTTTAAACATATTGGTGCAGTGTTTATGTGGGCTCCTTGAAGTATCATTGCTAAAGATTTTATCAAACATCTCAGAGATTCAATTTTGCAAGTTTCGATTGTTTTAAATTAGTCTACGGCTTGTTAAATTTTAAATCGTGTGTTGTCATGCGTGTGAAGGATTTTTAATTAATTTAGAGACTATTTAACTAGCCAGATCAGATAGAGTGGTTACACTTGGGTACACATCCTTCAAATACCTAAACTTCAAAATAGATTTCGAAGAACGACTTTCGCAAATAAATTCTTTTGACATCCAAATGTATTCTGCATGCCTGAATCTTTTCAAAAGATGTCATGGTATGGTACTGATGTCCTTTTTGAGAACTGTCTCGTACATGCAATAAAAGCTCAGACTTTTCAACAATTGAGCTTTCTAACTTATTTTTTTGCACGACTGTAAAATGGTTGGTGCAGAAACAATCTGATGAAACCTGATTGCGTACCTAATAGATAAAAAAATGAATGCCATCGGTTGCATATGCTTTCATTTTGACATTACAACCGTATACTATTGCGTGTTTTACTTTTTGAGTATTCGAATTTAACATATGCAGCAAATGGATCTGTGGTGCTATTCTGCCAGTCGATTCTGTAAACATGTCGAAGTGAAGGCTTGGGTGAAGAGCTCACAAGGTGAGCTGTCAATCCATATAATAAAGATGGAATGACAGGTCACTTCGTGATCACGTGACATCTTGATTATATGGATTGACAGCTCACCTCGTGATCACTTCACATTTCTATGACTTCACCCAAACCTTCACTTCGACATGTTGACAGAATCGACCGGTTGTAATAATGACACCGTGAAAACTTAGGTGAAGTGATTATGAAGTGAGCTGTCAATCTATCAATTCATAGTGAAATGACAGCTCACTTCAAGCTGAGTCCACCATGTGCAATGTTTTCACGGTGAAATATTTACAGAGTGAACCGGCTGGAGTGACTTTATTTCGATTATGAAAGAATATGAGATTTTATGAGTCATGCAATTGAGGAGCTAAAATAGCCAACATACTTACAACATAGATTTATATGACAATGGACTCTCACTGGCTGAAATGATTAAGTTACAGAAAGTGATAGTGTACCTAATCGACTTGTGACAAAACGCTTTAAAACAAAGAAGGCTCTCCGATAACAATGAAAAAAGCTAATTGGATTACCAGTTGACTTTCTCAACGGTCAGCAGTTCAGATTATAATCTAGGAAGCGTGGAATAACAGCGCTAAATACGACGCTTGCGCAACCGCGTCGTTTCGTCTCCAGTCGCCATTGTTCGGGTATTTCCGGCCTTCCGGAGCCGTTTATTCTTTTTAATTAAGTCGTTTGTCGAGTGTGTGGAAGTATGTCAGTGGATTGTGTGTTTGTTGTGTTGGTCATTTTAATGTAGGTTTTGGGATTTTAAGCTTATCGACTGAAAGGTTTTTTTTTGAGGTATTCGTAAGGAAGTCTTTTGCAGGAGTCGTACTATGAAGTGCCAATACCGTCATGATTCGGTCGTGAGAAATGGATAGTGCTATTCGTCCTGTAGGTAAAGATCCCTCTCTCTCTCAAAACGAAATCTTTCTGGTTTGAAGATATAGGGCCGTGAGTCTCTTGTCCTAGAAAACATAACCCAAGGCATTGTAGCATAACTCATATTCTAAGTTCACCTTCACCAATCGTCTCAATACAACTCAGAAGAAGTTTCCTCCAAAAGGAACTCAAAGCACAGGCCTTAGAATATAGATGCGTGTCGTTTTGGAGTATACTTCCTCCACTCCTCGCGACTCACTCTCCATGACAACTCAAAATAACTCTCTAGTTAACGGTACAGCGTACCGCTAAGAGTAAATAAGACGCTAAAACTTTAAATTTGAATGATTATGAAATTCAAAAATAAAAACATATTTTAATACCTACCACATATTTCACAATATTAAAAATGTATCTTTTCTCATTCAAAATGACACAATAACAAGTCCGCCTGTGTGGTAGCATTGACCTCAAGAACTGCTCTGCATATTCGCGTGACACTTTCACCACAGGGACGCACGTTCCTTTCCGGAGGAAGTTTTGAGTGTGTCATCAAGACCCGGACCGGAGGTGGGCCATCCAATTTTGGGTGCAGCCAATGACCTGCATTGTGTAAGTCATATAAATGTTACTTATTATTATTTTTAGGTCGGAAGGTAATATCTGCCTGCAAGGATTAACTGTATTTCCTAGAATTTGCGAATAGGTAGTGTATCCTTCAATTTCATGCAGGCAAAAATCAAAATGTTTTTTACCGACGGCCCTTTTTTTTTTTTGAAATCATAAATGTCTTGTTCCGCTCTAGGTGGAGCGGAAGGGCGTGTCAGACTCTCACTGACTAAAACCCATCCGTGTTCCTTCTAAAGCCCTTTGCGTCCCAGGGCCGCGGTGACTCTTTCGAACAAATTCCGCAAATTTACCGACTGCGTCAGAAGTATGGTAATTTTAATCACAAATCGCACACCGGATCCTTTTTTTTACTATTGATAGGCACGCGTTTGACCACTACCTCATCTGATGGTAAATGTTTTCGCTTTTTAGACTTAGGTAGATTATTCAACATAGAGATAGCTCGAAAGTGGACGATTTCCTTGCGCATAAAACCACATTCTTAGACCTGTTTAGGCGCGAAATGTACGAATTTGAGCGGGTCATCAGGTCGTTGAACGTAGTCACTTTTACTTCCACTTGTAATGGCCTTACTCAACATTATGTTTAGTGTTTAGCCAACGATTTCTGAATTAAGAATTTTAAATTGAGTATGTACCTATTTGTCGAACTTGAATAGATAGGTAGTAATAATAATAATAGCCCGCAAAACTCAAACTTTGGCATTAAAGTAGATTGGGTTTTACTCGATTAACTACCTACAAATAATACGAAAATTGAGAAACCGGTAAGATCTAACACCGCAATAATGATAATAATGAAGTGTTTTACAAAATTATGTCTGTAGGTAACATATTTACTTTCAATGTTAGAAGTATCAATAAAACAACTTTGTGCAACACACTTTTGTATAAAATTAATCATAATAAAATCAACACATTACTAAATTGCGACCTCAATCATAATTATTTCTGAACATCAATAATTTTGATTGACCAGGCATTAACATGGTTTATAACATCGTTATAATCTTGTTAGCGTCAAATGTTTAACAATCATATCGCAATAAGATGAGCACAAAATAACAGGCCAACAGCTAGGGTTGCCAGGTAGTACCTAAAACTGGGAAGCCGAACTAACCAGCCAGTAGTCTACTAAACAAGCGAAGGATGGGTGCGAGGGATATGTGCGAGAGATGTGTGTGTGTGGATGGACGCAAGCAAGAAACTGCTAGCATCGCATCTGAAAAGAGACCACTACACATCCTCGCACCGGTCACCTGCGCACCGTTTTACAGCGTTGCTACGCATCCTCGCGCCACTCAGCTACCTCGCACATATCTGGTGGAAACGCATCGTTTCACAGCTTCGTTATGCATCCTAGCGCCACTACAAGGAAACGCACCTAACACTTTCCGGCTTCATTCGGACGCCTGGCAACCCTGCCAACAGAAATGATGTAATAAACTTATTATCCGATGTAGATGTACAAATTGGAAGTATTGAAATAAGTATGAGTATGACACGTTACGTGCAAAACGTGAATAATTTGAGAGTTTACCTCGAACGGACTACTTAGGTTTTTTGATGAGAATTTTATACCGGTAGATATTGGCATAACGTCTCGCTTGTTTTGAGAGGATTAACTAGGTAAACACACGTCGTAGCGTTAGCATTACGTGTAACTATATGAAGTAGGTAAGTAATTTTTTAATGAACAATAGTTAAATTAATAACACCTTTTGTTATACTCTCGACTCGAAATTTAGAACGGCCAAATTTTCTATCGGTTTGTAGGTCGCTTAAGGATTTTACTAGACAACTAGGTAGCAGATCTTCATAAATATAATCCTGTAAATACGTTGCCTCGTAGAAATATAGGCAGGTAATTCTACAAATCTTATTTATTACTGTGCACCTGGTGATCACTCTTAAAATTTTATTATGGCAAGATGGCCAGGACCCACACAATTCTAGCTTAATGTCCAAATATTCCTCTACCCTTTTCCGGAGAACTGCTATGAATGTATGGTCTGCAATCCAGAGCAGATGACGAAACGTCAAACAAGAATGAATCTAATCCATATTAATATTATAAATGCGAAAGTGTGCCTGTCTGTCTGTCTGTCACCTCTTCACGCTTAAACCGCTAAACCGATTTAGACGAAATTTGGTATAGAGATAGTTTGAGTCCCGGAAAGGACATAAGATAGTTTTAGTCCCAAAAATCATCCTTTAAGGGGGTGAAAAGTGGGGTAGAAGTTTGTATGGGAGTCCGTCATTATTGAAAATTAAATCATAAACCTTTGTATTTAGGCACTTGATAAAAAATAAATAAACATATACATATTTAAGTAAGCGTTTCTGAAAAATAAAAAGGCCAGCCAAAAGTAACTTTTCCACACGGACGAAGCCGCGGGCAAAAGCTATTGAACCTATAAAAGACGAGTCCGGACATAACCAAAATTCACTGCATCTCATAAATATTTAAGCAATGCAAGCATGCAACTCCGACAAAATTTAAAGTAGGCTGAGCAACCATCTAAATATGGCATAGACATGTTTTTAACTAAGAATTTCGGAGTGGGCCTTTAGAATTTAGTTCATTTTGCTAAAATTTACAAACCCACTTCTTTAGAAGTCGTGTGAACATCGTTTGGCATCTGAATTTGGTAGCTACGTGTTTCCAAAAAGATATGTGATTCAGATAAGATGAGACAAAAAAGGATGATTGCAGAATATGTTCAAGTGTGTGATTTAGTTAGTGAACTAGGTTTCTAGGGAATTGGTTTGATGTGTAATGCTGTGAATATTTATTTTAATTAGTTACGCAGTACGCCAAACAGCTAGCTACCTACTGCTTAAATTAAACTTGACTGAAACATTTAAATTAAACATTTTTCTTTTGCAGAAAAAAATGGCCAAGTGCGTGTCGGACTCGCGCACGAAGGGTTCCGTACCATTATCTGTAAAAACAAAAAAACACATTTGTTGTATGGGAGGCCCCTAAAATATTTATTTTATTGTTTTTTAGTACCTATTTGTTTTTATAGCGGCAAGAGAAATACATCATCTGTGAAAATTTCAACTGTCTAAATATCACGGTTTATGAGATACAGCCTGGTGACAGACAGACAGATGGACGGACAGCGGAGTCTTAATTATAGGGTCCCGTTTTACCTTTTGGGTACGAAACCCTAAAAATAGACTATAAAATTACATAAACTGTATCTATACGTAGGAAACAAGGGGGGAAATGACTAATTGGGCATTCCGTTTACCCGCATTGCTTTCAATAGGAATTCTATCCAAAATACTGGCAGCATTTGGCCGAAAAAAAAAGCCAGCCCCTGGTCATGTGAAGAGTCGACATCAGTTTGCTGATGTAAGTAACGAGAAACTGGCTACTGGCACTCGGACCCTAGCCCTAGTGTTACAACCCTAGAAGGCTCAAACACATACCTAATTCCCGATAATCTCAACCTGCATCTGCAGCTTCTGCACCTAGAGGTGATATCGTTTTTTTTTGGCTAATCTATGCCCTGAATGTACTGATCCGATTATGAAAATTAATTTTCTGATAGAAAGCTTACTGCGTTAATTAAGTAGGTACCTACCTATTGCTGAGTCTTCAGGCTAATGCAAAGTAAATATAAGTATACACGTTCCATGTAACATTACAGCGGCCCCGTTGCTTATACCAACCTACTTATATGTCACCGGAAAATGACAAACGCCGTAAGATTGTAAAATATAGCGTGAAATTGTTAACTATTTTGTCTAAATAAGACACGGATTGGAAACTATTGAATTTGGATGGGATTTATTGTATAAAAAACGATTTTTACACAATATATCGAGGAATTATAATCCTTTCAAGATTTATTACAATCTTACGGAGTCTGCAATTTTCCGGTGACAGACCCATGGATCGATCTTCAACCGCACCTACCAAGGTTAGTCTGTGGACAGGTGAACATCCACAACCGCACCTACCAAGATTAGTCTGTGGACAGGCTGCATTCCATCCATTACATACCAAAAGCAAGTTAAGCCTTTGGTCCCTGGTGTCATAGATCTTTGACAGAGGGTGGCTAGAAGTCAGAAAATCTACCATCAATCTTGTCAAGGGGTATCATGGTGACATATATAAGCAACGTGGCCGAAGCCGCCGGAAAAAGCTATGTACTTAGTGAGTTATATTATATTTGGTTTTTTTTTTCGAAATTGGTAGTCTAGATAGGATGTTAGATAAGACTTATGGGGTATCTTAATGTAGATATGTTAGTGCTTGACATTACACGTACATAAATAACGAGTAAGGAGCAATCAATATTATTTTTATAACTTCCACATCCGTTGCATTCTAAAATACTTACTAGTAATTATCTACTTATCCATGTTTCATAATGAAATATTTTTTAATGAAACGAAGGACGTATCTAACAAAATTGTATTCTTTCAGAAGTTAGGAGATACCTACATTTAGGCAGATTGTGAAATATATTTCTTAAATAATTTGGGACTTATACGGTCTACTTACTCTATATTTTTTTTCAAATAAATACAATTAGTTTCTTCCTCTAGATCTCTCTACGTTGTAGTGGTGTTGTTATAACGATACTTAATAATCTCACTTACCTATCCAGGCTTCGCAATCTGCAGGCCGTCATATATTATCCACCGGGTAATCGAACTCGCGACATGTATCTAAGTAATAGCGCACTCGCGGAGCCACTGGAGGTAAGCCAACCTCCTAAGGGCTCGGGCGTTTGTGGCCTCACTCGGATTCAAATCGTTTTAGCATCTAATATTTGTGTGGATAAATTCGTATCCATTTTGATACAATATTGGTAAATAATCACGAATGTACCTACTTAAAAATACGAATCGAATACGAGTAGGTAACAACCAAATTCTGAATTAAGAATGTGAAGTTTAGTTTTTTTTCAAACTCTTGTACAGTACCTACGTACTGTAAGGTTATCAACTCGGAAAGGGATCGTCACCGTATCGCCTTATTGCCACGATGCGAGGCGATTACCTACATTACGTTTCCGATCTGAGCATTTCAATAGGGAGTTTCATACAAAGAATACTGCACGGCTGAGTTTATACGGTGACGATCCCTTTCCGAGTTGATACGTGTGATGTGCCTTTAGCCTTAAAACCTGTCAAACTGTTAAGCATTAAAGTAGGGTTTGAGTTTGACACACTCTTAACTCCAAATCCCTAATCAAATCAGATATAGACAGCCCAAATGTGGCACTGGATGACGACATACGTGCGTCCTTAAGTTATGTCCAACACTGTTTTTGTATGTATTTTTATATTCCTTTTTTAATTTCTGATTGTTAGTGTTTATGTGTGTGTGTGTGTGTGTAACTTAGTTTGTAATGTTTTTATTTTACAATGGACACCAGTCTGAAATAAATTTTGCTATTATTATAAGTCAGGAACTGGCCCTGTGCACACACGCTTTAACGGCCGGTCTCAATAACGTATCTACCTTTGACCAACTAACTGTCAAATTAGCTACCAACAGTAGCTGAAACGTCATGTTTGCCTTTCAAACATGACGTTTCAGCTACTGTTGGTAGCTAATTACCGTTGGCCGTAAACAAATTTCTATCATACACAGAGATAGATACGATACCTATTTACTTTGTTTATTATTAGCGTAGAAAAGGTTAGATAATAAGAAGTAACAGGTAAGTCATAAGCTGTGAATATTTTATCACAATGCAGCGAAGAAAGTTCTTTTATTTATTGTGGAAAAGAAAGACTGAAGCTATCTTACCTATTGTTATAAGTAATATTTTTAGTAAGTATTAAAATTTACTACGAGGCATCATAATAAACAGTTTGTCTATGTACTTTCCACTTTTTTCTCACCTTTTTATTAAAATTAAATAAGTAACAATGGATTGCCAAATTACTTTTTTGCAAAAAGTAATACTTAGGTAACTTAAGTAGGCACCTACCTACTTGATTACGTAAGTAGATATACATACTTACTTTGCTTGATTTTGGATACTTTATAATTGGCATTATTTTGGAAAGAAAGGGATAATTGAATAAAGGGAAGGAGATGTAAGCACTCAACATAAAAAAAATACTCGGTAGGTATACAGACAGTTCCAGGACTTACGTATCTGCTACATAATAAAAAAACAATATCAAAATTAAAAATTTTGACTTTTTTTTAAACCCGACCTCTTAACAAGAAATCAATAAAAATCACTTTTCAGGAAGCTTGATGCAGTTAGTGGCATGAAGTGGCATCGAATCTGTGATTGAAGTTAAGTAAACGCCATGAACTGCCTTAAACTTTTTTTTTTACTTTTTAATCATTTTTCGCCATATTGTTTTTTGAAAAAGTCATCTGCCCAGGCTTGTTCCAACTACCTTCCAGTGGAGCCGGATTCAGCTGACTACCAGTTTGTTTTTAAGTCAATATTTTTATTTTGATATTTTTTCTTTACGGACATTTACGGTCTTATAGGTACAGGTGATTTTTTTTCGCGATTTGATAGTTGGTCCCTTTGTAAGTTAACATATTCACGAGTCCTTTGTCCCCCTGAAATATTGCTAATGTATACATGTGATGTGCCTTTAGCCTTAAAACCTGTCAAACTGTTAAGCATTAAAGTAGGGTTTGAGTTTGACACACTCTTAACTCCAAATCCCTAATCAAATCAGAAATAGACAGCCCAAATGTGGCACTGGATGACGACATAGGTACGTGCGTCCTTAAGTTATGTCCAACACTGTTTTGTATGTATTTTTATATTCCTTTTTTAATTTCTGATTGTTTGTGTTTATGTGTATGTGTGTAACTTAGTTTGTAATGTTTTTATTTTACAATGAACACCAGTCTGAAATAAATTTTGCTATTATTATAAGTCAGGAACTGGCCCTGTGCCCACACGCTTTAACGGCCGGTCTCAATATCGTATCTACCTTTGACCAACTAACTGTCAAATTAGCTACCAACAGTAGCTGAAACGTCATGTTTGCCTTTCAAACATGACGTTTCAGCTACTGTTGGTAGCTAATTACCGTTGGCCGTAAACAAATTTCTATCATACACAGAGATAGATACGATACCTATTTACTTTGTTTATTATTAGCGTAGAAAAGGTTAGATAATAAGAAGTAACAGGTAAGTCATAAGCTGTGAATATTTTATCACAATGCAGCGAAGAAAGTTCTTTTATTTATTGTGGAAAAGAAAGACTGAAGCTATCTTACCTATTGTTATAAGTAATTAATATTTTTAGTAAGTATTAAAATTTACTACGAGGCATCATAATAAACAGTTTGTCTATGTAGGTACTTTCCACTTTTTTCTCACCTTTTTATTAAAATTAAATAAGTAACAATGGATTGCCAAATAACTTTTTTGCAAAAAGTAATACTTAGGTAACTTAAGTAGGTACCTACCTACTTGATTACGTAAGTAGATATTATACATACTTACTTTGCTTGATTTTGGATACTTTATAATTGGCATTATTTTGGAAAGAAAGGGATAATTGAATAAAGGAAAGGAGATGTAAGCACTCAACATAAAAAAAATACTCGGTAGGTATACAGACAGTTCCAGGACTTACGTATCTGCTACATAATAAAAAACAATATCAAAATAAAAAAAATGACTTTTTTTTAAACCCGACCTCTTAACAAGAAATCAATAAAAATCACTTTTCAGGAAGCTGGATGCAGTTAGTGGCATGAAGTGGCATCGAATCTGTGATTGAACTTAAGTAAACGCCATAAACTGCATTAAACTTTTTTTTTACTTTTTAATCGTTTTTCGCCATATTGTTTTTTTGAAAAAGTCATCTGCCCAGGCTTGTTCCAACTACCTTCCAGTGGAGCCGGATTCAGCTGACTACCAGTTTGTTTTTAAGTCAATATTTTTATTTTGATATTTTTTCTTTACGGACATTTACGGTCTTATACAGGTGATTTTTTTTCGCGATTTGATAGTTGATCCCATTGTAAGTTAACATAATTATTAACGAGTCCTTTGTCCCCCTGAAATATTGCTAATGTTAAAACTCAAACTGTACAAATGGACTTTATTCGCACGATTGTGCAACAATCAAAATATTATCGTGTACATATTACAACATATCACATGTTATAAAACTGCAATAGCTTGTTCAAATCTTCAAGGCACAAGTAGTGGGCGGGGTAGCGCGTAAACGTGAGGAATCCCACACACAAGTTATTGCTTGCCATAGCTATTCTGGCATATCTTGTGTTAACATCGACTGTTGCCAATACTAACCATAACATAGGTTTTGACTGTTCCCAAACATTAGGATGCAATATTGTTTCGGTAACACTGAACAATTTTGAAATTCCCTAAAATTAACTCGAATATTGTAAACTTAACTGATGTGCTCTCGGGCTTTTGTAAATTTATAATTACGAACTTAATTTCGAGAAGCACAAGGTCGATATTCGTTTGGCAGCTACCACGCCAGCTGTGAATGCCGTCCGAGAGCTTATTTTTGCTTCAGTTCAGGGGCCCTATAACTGTAGTCTTAAAACGATCATGATTCCGCTTGAGGGAGACGGAGCTATATATAGCGAATAGCACTATCCCGTTTACATCATCGGAATTCGATGGCATTAGCACGTCATAGTAGGGCTCGAACCCGCAACACGCAGCGCAGCAGTCAATCGCTCGACCACTGCACTAACCGTGGATCAAATTAATTCTATGAGGATGGAAGTTGACAATGTCAATATCTTCTATTCAGGTTTAACTCGTTCTAAGGATTAATCAAAAGTTGTCCAACCATTTTTATTAATCAGATAAAAAGTTTCTGAAAATTGAAAAGTCAACACTTATTTATCTTTCAAGTTTTGAACGCTATTGTCACGTATATGTCACCGGAAAATTGCAAACTCCGTAAGATTGTAATAATTCTTGAATATATTATAATTTCTCGATATTATTATGAAAAAATCGTTTTGTATACAATAAATCCCATCCAAATTCAATAGTTTCCAATATATCCGAGTCTTATTTAGAAAAAATTGTTTACAATTTCACGCGACATTTTACAATCTTACGGCATTTGTCATTTTCCGGTTACATATACATGACAAGCAAGCGCGTGCTCTGTACGCCAAACATCGCAAATATGTGACAAAAAGTACGGCGAATTCGTGGCTTGGCGTCGGGGGCACGCCGATGCGTTTATGCAAAAAACACTAGGTATTCCAAAAAACAACACAAAATTATCACAATAAAAAATTTATTATCTATATAACATAACATCGGGCCATAACCATAAAATGAAACGACTGTATATTACATTGTATATATGTATATAGGCTATACATGGCTTGAGGCACGTTACAATAACCCAACAATGTCCTGTATGAAAAATATATCGACGCTATCTGCTACCGAGTTTCCATTTATTGCAAAGAATTGCTATATTTTTTTTTTTTTTCAAAATAACACGTTTGAGCATAGAAAAAGGTTTGTTCACTAAAACTAAGTTAAGAATATAAAAAAAATTGTATGGAAGCATAGTTTGTTACAATTGCAGCCTTCAAGATATTTTAAAAAGACTTACGATATTATAAAACCATTGAGAAATGAGATGGTATCATTTTTTTATTTTTTTTTTCAATAGATCATGATTGTGTTTGTAAATGAATCACTCATGACGATACCGAGTTTTTATTATATTAAAGTTTAAATAAATAAAATTGTTGTACTAACTCTTAATCTAATGACTTGATGAATCGTTTCACATGAAATCCTACATTATATTTTTTTGCATTTTTTTTTTGTGAAAATATGTTTGTCATTTTATCTTTATTTATATAACATTGACTATATTAATGTAACGTGCCTGGGTACCTGGTGACAATAAAAAAGAAAAAGCGTGGACAGAATAGGTATCAATAATTTAAATATACATAAATATCCTTTCTATACGGGTCCTCAACAAAACAAAAAAATATACTGTTTCATACGAATTTTGATCATCTTATTCACACATTACATATCAGCTATGTATCATAAATTCATATATTTTTTTTAAATTATTGCTTGTAGACTAATATGCTACACTTTACATATAAAAATATTTTTATATTACAGAGTAATAGATGAGTAAAATAATATTCAAGACAGTACATATATATTCGACGTTGCACGTTTACATTAGTGTACAAGCAACAATCGGCCGTATAACAAGGAGAGTAAGACACAAAACGGTTTGTGTAACAAGAGTAGTATAGTTAGTGTCGCCAGGTACCGACTTAGAAACGAGGAGTGTGATGTTTTACATGAAGTCGTCAAAGTCGTCATCAAAGTTGCCGTATGCGTCGTATTGATTGAGATGAGCCTGGGAACAAAAAAAATTACGAGATAAGAAAAATGCTTGCAAATATAAGAAACTCAACTTTCGAGTTAAGCTCCCTTTGTACATGAACTTTATTATGACTGTTTTTATAATATACTAGCTGCACCCCGCGGTGCTACATGCGGATTATCAGATACTCCGCGTAAATATCGAAAATTATCCCAAGGGAACGTACTCCCGAAATAAAAACTATCCTATGTCCTTTCCCGGGACTCAAACAATCTCTACATCAAATTTCATCTAAATCGGTCCAGCCGTTTGCGCGTGAAGAAGTAACATACACACACACACTCACAAACTTTCGCCTTTATAATATTTGTGTGATTATGAAAGCCTAAATTAACGCTGAAGTCGTTTTCAGTCGCCAGGGTCTATGTTTTGACCATTACTTTAACTGTTTGGATCTTAGAAGATACTTTGTCCTCTGGGTTTACCAAAAACACCAGCCTCATCTACATTATTGAATTTAACATAAAATATTTAAATGAAAAAGAGTTATTTTTATGATAATAAAAAGAAAAGAAGATTATCTATGTCACCGGAAAATTTAAAACGCCGTTAGATTGTAAAATATCGCGTGAAATTGTAAACTATTTATTGTTTAAAAGACAAGGATATATTAGAAACTATTGAATTTAGATGAGATTTATTGTAGACAAAACGATTATTTCATAATATATCGAGAAATTATAATTTAATAAAGATTTCTTACAATCTTACGGAGTCTTACGGATTCCGTGACATATATACATAAAAAAGGAGATTCAGATTCCCCGCGAAAATGGGTGAGAGCTATCAGCAATCACGTATATCTCCAACTCTTTCTCGCTCGGCATCTCACTTAACAGGCAGATGTGTTGCTGGGGAGTTTGTTGCGCCACTTCTTCTTCCTAGCTAAAACACTAGGAAGTGGTGACGGGCGGGCGTTTTTGGGGGACTGTCTTTATGTAGAACTTTGACGTTCAAAAAGTGCTGGCACTCGGCCTTATTAGAATAAATGACTTATAGTCTATATATGTAGACTTTTTTTTTAATCAAAGGCCTATTTAGACGAAAAACCGATACGTGGGTAGTTTTGATTTTGATCATGATGCCATCAAAACGTCATAAAACAGCATCTGTATTACTTCCCTCCATATCAGAAACAACGAAACCTATGTGAGTCTAATGGTGAACATAAGCGCCATAATCGGCTATCTACTTTTCAATAAAAATCCGACTTTAAGCTATTTTCATTAACACCACAATTGAAAAATAGATTAACACTAAAAATAAAGAAACTGTCTATCCTCTTAAAATAATCAAGATTTAATAAATGGAAAAACCGGTCAAAAGCGAGTCGGACTCGCGCACGAAGGGTGCCGAACCATTATATTTATATAAAAACGGCAAAAAAATTACGTTTGCTGTATGGGGGCCGCCTCCATAAATATTTATTTTATTCTGTTTTTAGGGTTCCGTACCCGAAGGGTAAAACGGGACCCTATTACCAAGACTTCGCTGTCAGTCTGTCACCAGGCTGTATCTCATGAACCGTGATAGTTAGACAGTTGAAATTTTCAGAGATGATGTATTTCTGTTGCCGCTATAACAACAAATACTAAAAAATAGAATAAAATAAATATTTCCGGAGGGTCCCATACAACAAACGTGATTTTTTTGCCGTTTTTATAGAACCCTTCGTGCGCGAGTCCGACTCGCACTTGGCCGTTTTTTTTAATTCATCTGAATACCAGTATTTTACTGCAGGAACCTATCTGACCTTCCCATGCAGTAACTGGATTACATGATACCCCTTGGCAAGATTGATGGTAGATTTTCTGACTTCTAGCCACCCTCTGTCAAAGATCTATGACACCAGGGACCAAAGGCTTAACTTGCTTTTGGTATATAATTTGGATGGATGTTCACCTGTCCACAAACTAACCTTGGAAGGTGCGGTTGAAGATCGATCCATGGATCTGTCACCGGAAAATTGCAGACTCCGTAAGATTGTAATAAATCTTGATTAGATTATAATTTCGAGATATATTACATTAAATTGTTATCTATACAATAAATCTCATCAAAATTCAAGTTTCCAATATATCCGTGTCTTATTTAGAAAAATAGTTTACAATTTCACGCGATATTTTACAATTGTACGAATACCGACGGTCGACTTGGAGCGGGAAGGTAAACAGAACACTGGACTGGTATTGAATCGCGTATATTCAAATATTACCGAATCACAGTGAACTGTGTGTGTACTGCTCATTTTAAATCTAAACAACAATCTTACGGCGTTTGCCATTTTACGGTGACAGATCCATGGATCGATCTTCAACCGCACCTACCAAGGTCAATCTGTGGACAGGTGAACATCCATCCATTACATACCAAAACCAAGTTAAGGCTTTGGTTCCTGGTGTCATAGAACTTTGACAGAGTGTGGCTAGAAGTCAGAGAATCTACCATCAATCTTGCCAAGGGGTATCATGTTATCCAGTTACTGCATGGGAAGGTCAGATAGGTTCCTGCAGTAAAATACTGGTATTCAGATGAAATAAAAAACCAAATTCCAAATGCGAGTCGGACTCGCGCACGAAGGGTTCTATACAAACGGCAAAAAAATCACGTTTGTTGCATGGGAACCTTCGGAAATATTTATTTTATCTCATTTTAAATCTAAACAACAATCTTACGGCGTTTGCCATTTTACGGTGACAGATCCATGTGGAAAAATAAAGCTTTGCCAAAAACAAAAAATCTTCAACTGGATACCTTTGACCCACAGTCGAGACAATATTTCAGCTCAAAGTTCAAATGATGGTAGGTAATATCTATTCAAATATTAATTATAATTAGCAAGTTGTCATGATTACCAAATTGTTTGTAAATAAGTTAATCACTCCCCACAATCGTAGTGAAATAAACTTGACCTATAAGAAATGATAAAATAATCCCTATCTACTGTTAAGTGATAAGCGTATCTCTTGCAGTGTGTGATAACGACATGATAGAACACGTCGTTTTTATCTTATCGTTTTTACAACGAAATATGTACGAGATACGCCTGTTATGGAAGAATGACACAACAAGATTAGGAAGTACTGTGTGATAGAACTTTTTAAGTAATGGTGAAACTCAAAGACTTTCTTACGCCGACTTTTGGAAGTCAAATTTTCAGTCTTGAAATAAAAAACCGGTCAAGTGCAAGTCGGACTCTCACGCGAAGGGTTCCGCACCAAAGACCGAAATAAACTCGTTTCTTGTATGGGAGCCCCCTTTAATTTTTGTAATTGAGTGTGATTTGTGAAAATTTCAACTGTCTACATTACGGTTCTTGAGATACAGACCCCTGACAGACAGACGGAGGGACGGACAGCGGAGGCTTAGTATTAGGGTTCCGTTGGTTACCCCTTGGGCACGGAACACTAAAAAAACGGGACAGGACACAATGTGCCATTTTTTAAAATTTGTATTATATTTATCTATTATATCTATTATATTTGCAAGTCCGCGAGTCCACGTCCAAGCGCGTTAGCGTACGGGTGGGTCAAATAAAATCATTTGATTCAGCCCAGTGCTACTCACTACCTCACAGAGGCCTTTCTACATTTCTATTCACAATAAGTTGTGGCCAAATGAATCACAATAATTAACATATACTCACATTATCGCCTTCAACTTTTAATTTAGCCTTTCCTTTGCCCTTGGTCGGCTTCTTGGACTTATCCATTTTCTCAGATTTCTGCTTCTCAATGTACAGGTTGTCTACTGTCAACTTTATCCTCTTTATGTCTGCTGATGGCACTGGAAAAAGAACATTCGGAATTATTAAATCGCCTTCTTCGTGTCACTGGCACAACAGTCAGGCTTATTTCACACGTACAACCACACCACAACGTTGCGACAAAAGGTGGGCAAGCTGTGGTTACGTGTGAATTGTCGCTGCGGCTTCTTGCGGTTCCGTTGTGGAACCTACAAAATGTGGATGTGTTCGCGATGTGGGCGGCCGCTACTTCGCGATGTCGCTGGTGGTTGCGACGTGGCTGTGATGTGGTTTGTATCACACACGGTCGATAATGACGGCAAAATGTGGTCCGTGTGAAGTTGACGTATTAATTTTCATAAAAATTAGCGCCCACCCACGTATTGTGGTGCGTGTGAAACGACCCTTATATTTGCACCAAAACATTACCACTGCCCATGGTATTGGTGGTACCAGGTATAATTGGCTGAATGATTTGGAGCACAAAGGGCAGTTTATGAGGTGAAGCATAATGGAGGATTATTTAGTTGCCTACATAACGTATTGTAGAGGTCTCATAGGCAGTTACTCTGTGTAAAATACTAGTGTGCTACTGCAAATGGTGAAACTAGAACCAAACCAAAAGGCTAGTTGATTATGATAATTCAGATTGAATTTAATTAAAAACAAGAAGTGTGTTTATTGAATTATAAATGTGTAGTAAGGATAGTGTGCTATGTGTTGAAAGATACCATAATTGGAATAACAATAAAACCTGTTTCAACTAATGGAATTTATTAAATAAGTCTGGGAAGTGTGTCGTAGTTACTATAAACCTCGCGATTAGAACTTGAATCATATTGGAATGAATTTATGGTTTGTTCAATTGCAATTGTTTATTATTTGTTGTTACAGCAGCAACAGAAATACATCATTTGTGAAAATTTCAACAGTCTAGCTATCATGGTTCATGAGATACAGCCTGGTGACAGACAGTGAGACGGACAGTGGACTCTTAGTAATAGGATCCCATTTTTACCCTTTAGGTATGGAACCCTAAAAAGCTAGAATTTCTTCAATCATCATTAATCACCACAGACTTATTTATGAAAGCTTTGTTGAGCCACATATTTTACATAGTTGTTGAGCTTCCTCTCAGAGACTTCAATTATAGAATACGGAAGTCATTACCAAGTAAAGTATCGCCCTGATCAAGATCTTTTTTAGGCAAGTTATGCCATAAAAAGATTGACATGTTAAAGAGTTAGGTACTTGTAATCTATTTTCAAAACAAATTGATTACTTACATTGTACAACAATATTCCTCATGAACTCATCAATGAAGGTTGGGAACTCCTCCCTGGCCTTGAAGAGGCATATTTTCTTGGTGAGCATATCGGCGAACTCTGTGAATTCTGCCTTCGTGGTCGGTTGGAAGCCGTCGATTCTGCCGGTGCCAGTTTCACTTGTAACACCTGGAATACAGATTATTCTAATTATTTTTATTAATATTTTCCTGACCTACGGTAACCAGACTTTCGACTAAAATCCAAAAGTCCAAACTCAAGGTTTGCCAACATGCAATGGAGTGCAATAATCTAGGTGTTATATTAACAGAACACCACATTTGCATTTACAAAAGCGGTACGGGTTTGAATGGATTCGATACCCTTCTTACTAGAATGTATGGTTGGACTTTCCTCTGATATCCTTTTTTTTATATAGGCACACGTTTGACCACTATTTCAACTGATGGTAAGCAATGATGTGGTTGAAGATGGGGCATGCTTGCCTATAAGTAACCTATTCTCACTCTTGACTTATGGCCCGTTGCTATAAAGTATCTACCTTCAACCAACTGTCAAATTAGCTATTGACAGTAGCTGAAACATCATTTTTGCCTTAGTAACATGAAGTTTCAGCTACTGTTGGTAGCTAATTTAACAGTTAGTTAAAAGTAGATATGTTATTGAAACAGGCCGTTTAAGATCCAAAGGTTATAGCTAACAGGAAACACTCCAGTAGGGAATTCCACTCCTTAGCTGTTCGCACAATTAATGTGTTCCCAGAACGTTTTGTATGTGCGGGTGGACTGTCCAACATGTACTAGTAGCGCATCTAAACCAAAAGAGATAGCTTTTAAGATGTGATGGTAGATCATATCCTGGATTAGGACATAGTATACTTTTTATCCCAGAACTATGTTCCCTATGGATATTTTCAGACTTTCGCACAAGCGAAGCTGCTGGTTGAACTTTGTTTAAAATAAAAAAGGCTTACTTACCAAAGGTTTCCATGGCAAGCCTCAAGTCTGACTCCTCCTGTAGTTTCTGAGCTAGCAGCTTCTCTGCTAGCTTCTGTTCAGGTGTCAGCTCTTCTACCACTTTCTCTACTGATACTCGTTCTGCCTTCTCGCGTTCGAGACGCTGGAATGTAAATAAGGTAAATTTGAAGTGGAGTTTTTTATTAAATCTATACTAATAAAAAAAAATCTTGATGAGACTTTTATCCTGGACATATATTCTCTTGGGGTAATTTTCAACATTCACGAAGTACAAAATCTGCCCTTCCTTTTCTCAAGTATATTAGGGTGGGCTTCCAGACTAACCAAATGCATAATATGATAAGCTGTACATGGAACATAAACTAAATACCATTTATTGTTAAGAAATTTGTATGTACAGGCGCCAGCACATCAAGTTTAAATATTTTTAACTTTATCGTTAAGGTTTTAGGTTTCAAGGTTGATTGGTAAAATTTTACAGTTTCGGGTAGCTTAATGTGCTGGCGTTTGTATATCAGTTCTGTGGCAATAAATACTTTTCTTTCTTTTTCTTTTAGGCATACTTTTGAACCATTATATCACATGATTTCTAGAATAATTAAAAATTACTTCTGAAAAGTTATATACACTTATAAATGTTTCATGAAGAATTCAACTGAATAAAGAAATACGTACAAGTAAAAGAGGTATGACCTAGCCAGAGATTGGAACCCCACCCTTCACATGAATGAATCATGCAAACTAGATTTTCATGGAAACAATTGGGTGTTTGTCATTATACTTCTTGTTGGGATCCCTAATAATTAAATGATTTATCAGATACATCTATGTGATGTTTGTCATTAATTAGAAGTCTAAACCTCTGAACTGCTTTATCAGGCATTGTTTAAGATAACTGTCTAAATAATATCTTGGTATTAGTAGCAGCAGGAATCTCGGGAAATCCTCTCTTAGGGAGTGTAGGAAAGCTAAATGCCAAAATTAAGGTTTCTACAACCAGTAGTTTCAGCTGTGCTTTGTCTGTCAGTCACTCAATCAGTCAGTTACGGAAGAATTTTATATATTTGGATTAGATTGGATATAAACTTGAGTGATGTCAACAGTCTTAACCATTTTGATTTAACTAGTTCATTTCCCAAGTAATCAAGCTGCAGTTCTGATACTCAACAGTTATTTGAGGGATCCAATAGTAAGGAAAAGTCAAGGATAGATATTATTCTTGACTTTTCCATAATCTATAATATATATAAAAATGAATCCCTATTTCCCTTGGTCACGGCATCATGCGTGAACGGCTGGACCAATTTCGCTAATTCTTTTTTTGTTGTTTGTTATTATCAGGAGAAGGTTCTTATGTAAGAAATTTTGGAAAAAAAAAATCCGGGCGAAGCCGGTGTGGGCCACTAGTATTTCTAATAAAAAAGAAACAGCAATTTTTTTTTGCATTATTTGACAAGATGTAACAGCTGTTTTTTCTTGAGTTTGGTCTGTCTCTTCTTTTATGAGTTTGGTCATAAATTATCCCAAGGGAACATATTCCCAGGATAAAAAGGTGTTTAACTTAATTCAACATTTATAGTCTACCTGTGTGCTAAGTTTTATCCAAATCCAAATTATTTTAATGTTTGATAAACCAAAATACTGCTATTGCACTTTTTGAAGAATAAATGCACAGAATTTTTAAAGAGGTCACATAATTATGATACTATTGCATGTTAAGCGTTTGCCTAACCAATTTAAATAAGTTACAGATAACATTCTTGCTAAATATCCAACACACAGAATTTTAAACAGGTTCAATAAATATTGTGACTTTCTATTGAGACATTTGCTCCAGTTCTGAGTTGCTTTAGAACTTTCACTGTGTCTTATCTAGCTAGACCAGAATGCATTTGCTATTGTAGCTAAACCAATGAATTACTTATAATCAGTACTATGTGCATAATCTTTAAATTACAGAAAAGCAAACAAATAAGTCAAATAGAGTTTAAATAATTCTATAGAGCCATGATGTTTATAAAATTATGACCATATTCTGTTATAACCAGAATAATGATTACGTCAAGTTATCAAAACATACGCCCTGCGACAAGGATGTAACTCTCCAGTCGCCTTGTGATTTAAAGTTCACGACATATGTTTGCTGATATCACTGTACATACCTCTTTCTCGGCTATTTTGTCCTGGATTCTCTTCTTCGGCTTTGCCGGAGGAGGCGCGGAAAGCTCAGTTTTCTCTTCATCTTTCTTTTCTTCCTCTTCGTCTTCCCAACTTTCCTGCAATATCACTGACGTCAACACGTATGCACAAAATTGAGGTTATGTACTAAAATCTCGCAAAAACTCGCTAAACACTAACGTAATACCCGATGCTAACAAAAATAAACTTTTTGGCAAAGCACACGTTACCTTCACTGTCTCTTCTTCATCTTCGCCTTCCCATTTATTTGAAGTAGTCAACGTGGTCGGTAGTTTAGGCTCAAAATTGTCCGCGTCTGGAAATAACCACGCAAGGACATCACAATAAAAGTTATAGGATAAAATAATTATTACACGGATATTACGTCTACTTACCCCACGACACATCCATGATTGCGGACCACTAAATAGCACCAATCTAATTTTGTTACTCGTTTTACGTGAAGACAAAATCAGACAGCCAAGTAACTTGCCGCAATAATGGTTTTTTATCACAAGATGTCTCCAGGGTCGACAGTGAATATAACAACAATATTATTCTCAGGCGAATATTGTCAAACGACCGAGGGTTTTCTGCAATGACCGCGACCGGATTGAGAAACGATAGACAAATGACATAATTTTGGCGAATTCTCAACGAAAATATGATCAAATTTTGATAAGCAAAAATATGACTCCATTGCAGACGATAATTTCCGAATCACTAAAAAAATTAAATATGGCCGACTTACGATGTGACCAAGCTTAAAAATATATTAAAGGATTTTTTTTCGAAAATAAGATTTTATTCGATTTGTTGTTTGCTTTTATAAGCATATCATGGAGATCTTTTCTGGTAAAAAGTAAAAAGTCTGATGAAACCTTATTTGTGTGTAAATAACAAATAAAGTTACGTTTCCTTTTATCTGAAATAATCAAGAATTACTCCCGCAGTGGCGGATTACAGCCTACTATTACAGGTAGCCCATGCCTAGCTGTGGAACCATTATAGCCTGATCGATGATAGAGTTACAGTATAGCTACTTCAGTTCTTAACTTCTCACTGTGGTGGAAATGTTTGTTGTGCAGCTCTTTCATATGCTTTCAATATTCAACTGAGGTCGAGCACGCAACCGGCTCGTGGTGACACAAAGTAGGTATGTCAGAAAATTATTGGTGTGTTGATGAGTAAATAATGAAGGTTTCGGTGGGTCAGTGGGTCGTCTTTGGAAAATGGTCTTAGGGTTTAGATGAAGACGAATTTCTTTCTTCAAGGGCAATGACAATTTATTGTTGCTGCACAAAAATTGGATTCAATTCCCCTTGTTTTCAATTTCGGATCTTTTCAAGTGTCTTTTAGATCAAACGCTTTAATTAATTTACCTTCAATATAATTTATTTTATCATAGCTCCTTTTAGGCGCCCATTACACGGTAGGTTTCTACAGTCAAGGCTGTGATTGACGGATAATCTGTCGTCTAATGCAGTGACTGATGGTTGCAATAAAATTGACTGACGAAAATCTGGATATTTGATTAGTCACGACTCACCTCAACTTTGATAACAAAGTGTCGTTCTTGGACAGTATCTAAATTTCACCGCTTGAAGCGAGTGCATTATCTATGCATCGCCAACATTATATTAAACTTTCGTAAGTAAAGATGCCAGCTGGCACATCAAGCTACAACAATCTGTCAAATTCATTTAATAGATTTTCAACTTTATATCGACAGTATTAGGTTCAAGGTTGATTGGGAAGATTTGACAGTTTCGGGTAGCTTGATGTGCTGGCGTCTGTACTTGAGTAGTTATTTCTACACCAAGAGCTTATGGTTATCCTCATGATATGGTAACACTGATTTGATATGTCACTTCGATTGGAGTTTTTGGCGGGATTTTGTCGAGTGAAATTTAGCGGCTATTTTAATTATTCGTAAATTGATTCCTAGTGAATATTGTGGTGTAAAATTGGTATAGTTTGGTGTCTCAAGTGTCTAGGCAACTGGCCAATATGTGAAATCATTGAGACCGACGCGATCTCGGTAAAGTGGAGCTGATTTATATTGTAGTACCACAGCGAAGCTTGCCGAGAAGGCTGACTTGATGTATTTGATGCCAAAAACTCCAGTAAACATTAGAATGTGTTACATCCGCATTCTAATGCAAAACAAAGTGATTTTATACAAAAACTAACGACGTAACTAAAAGGCCTTAGTAGCCAGGTTAAGAAATACCAAAAAGAAAAAACAAATTGACTTTGACATTTTTTCCGCCAAATTTGAACACTGACAAATTTTCTTTCTTCAATAAACTATCACATCCAAGTTTTATATTGCGTTCATACTATGTTTAATTGTAAAACAAGTAAATGAATACAGAATGATTTGGAGAGCGCTATGGGTTTTACTGTGGAAGTATATGAAGACACGATATTGTCGGTACTGTCACACTTTTTGGGAAACGTTTGGCGGAGTATCTGTGTTTATTATCTTATTTTTAGTTCACGTAATAAATCTCATTAAACTGAATCCTAAATTTATCCATCCTGATCCCACACGGAGAGTGAGTATTTGCTTTTCCATAAGTTTATGTATTTTGTCTCAAAGTATGGATGTCTTAAAAAGGATATTTTAGATAACTTCAGGAAAATAATTACATTTTTGGTCATTTTATAAGTAAACCATATTACCCACAAGATATCTTTAGGATATCTACTAAGCAGGTGTTAAGCAAAAATGGGCATAGGTTTACAGGTGACTTTTATTTGAAAAAATATATTTAATTCTAGGAATTGAATGTATAAATATGTACATTCTTTAGCAAAGCTTATTAAGGCTTAATAAACGTTACGTTATTTTATAGAAGTATCAGATTAGTTTGGGCCTTGGCCCAGCAGTGGAAAAGCGTGGGCTGATAAAAGTGTAATTTTGTAAATGAAAATGTAATTTATATGAAATGGCTGATTATAAATGAAAATAACGCAGCATATGCTGAGATAGGGACCTTTTTGGCCTCGCACATATTAAATTCATGCTCTTCTTGCTTCTGCTAATTATTGTTTATGACTGTTAATTTTAATTTATTTTACTTTTCTGTTTGTTTTGTGTGAGTCCCAAATATATATTTTTCTTTCTTAATTAAAAAAAATAATTAAATATTGGCAGCTTAGGTCACCATTAATTCTGGTTTTATCTAACCAATAATATTCCCACTTATTTTTCAGATGATGGGAAACAATGATTCTACAGTAAAAGTATTCTATTCACCTTTCAATGAATTCACACAGGAATTGATGACTAGAGCGGAGATTCATTTGGATATAGACTGGTATGAAGGAGGTTGGTAGGCTTGAACAGTACCTATTTTCAGCAGGCCTTATTTTAATGTACCTAACAATAATAAAAAGCTTTAAAAATCCTTGTTTTTTTCTTCTGTTTTCTGCCTTAAATTCATACTGATGTTAAACTTACAACAAAACAGCATACTTAAGCAAAAGTTATTATACTACCAGACACCAGTTCGTTGCTGCTGCTTCACACGTTCTTAACAACAAATTTTCAAGAATTCTTTTTTTAAATTGTGTGGGTATCCGTGACAATTTAACCTGTCAGATTTGACAGCAGAATAGGTTCAACATTGCTTTATTATGAAAGAGACATGAAAAAAAATCTCTTTCGCACTTAGTAGTAAAGGGATATTCTATCCCACTCCACTCAGCTGTCAAATCTGATTTCTTAGATTGTCACGATTATAGTTTAGAAGATCTAAGTTAAGTTAAATCGAATACTTTACACGAGTATAGATTTATTAAAACCATTACTTTATAGGTATTGAACAACAATATCGCTGGTTATTTAAGAGCGTAAGCTCTCCTATACAATTTCAAGCTAGTGACTTTAAAACTTCAGACGGAGTTGCTGAAGTGAAGTTTAATGTAAGTACCTACCTATTTCATTTTCTTTCTTTCTTTCTATTTGTACATAAATCAAATAATGTTCAAAATGTTATTGCTATTTTTAGAAGTAGGTAGGTACGGCCAGCGTTGCGTCTTTTTTCCGTCTAATGCTTTGGTCTCTCGATCGGAACGCACAACGTTGCGGTATGCGGTACCGCACATAATCCTTCTGACGCTGACACTTACTGCGACGGAATAAAAGACAGTTCCAGTCGGTCTATTCTGTCAACATCTCACCGTGTGAACTTAAGTGGAGTGAGAACGAAGTGAACTGCCGGTCGATTCTGTAATCATGTCGAAGTGAAGGCTTGGGTGAAGTGATCATGAGGTGAGCTGTCATTCCATCTTGATTATATGGATTGACAGATCACCTCGTGATCACTTCACAAGCCTTCACTTCGACATTGTTTACAGAATCGACCGGCTGTTTTTTTTTAAAAGTGGCCTCTCGCAGCTTTACCTAGGAGGTTGTCGACTGCTAAACCAGACTTGATGAAGTGAACAGCTGTCATTCCATTTTATTTATATGGATTGACAGCTCACTTCAGGTTCATTTTAACTAAGCTTACACGGTGAGACAATTACAGAATCGCACTGCTGATGTTTGTCATACGTTTTTTATTTTTTTATTGAGAAATGGCCTTGCTCTTGTCCTCGATCAAGCCTGATGGAAACCGATGGATGAGGTCTATGATGGAGCGAGCGTGCCCAGAAGATGCCTGTTTGTTATGCGTCTCGTTATGTGTGTGTGTGTTGCCGATGTGTGCATGTGGTCGCAAACTGCGACTGCTGAGCGTGAGGTCCTAGGTTCGATTTCTGGTCGCTTAGTGTAATTGGATTTAATTTGACAAAAGTAGCCCGCAGGTTGGAATTCAGTAGCGCCGTTTTCCTGTGCCTGATCTCTCTCTGATTGTGTCGGGTTGCCGTCCTTCCGGACTATAGAAAAAAGGAACAAAGAAAGAAATAGAGAGTGCATCTGTGTTTGTGCACACACACCGTATATCGCAGCGTTGTGACCTTCCGTTCAAAAGATCAAAACTTGATCAGCCTCTGTAAACATGTCGAAGTGAAAGGTTGAGTGAAGTGATCACGAAGTGAGCTGTAATTCAACTTGATTACATGGATTGATAGCTCACTTTACGCTCACTTCACCCAAGCCTTCATTTTAACATGTTAACAGAATCGCACTGCTCTTATTCAGTGAGTTTCCTAAATTAGTTAACAGGGTGGCGCACACGTTTTTCTGGCACTACTAATTGGCTCGTCTAGACCGAAGCCCAGCTCGTCCCTAGCTGTCCTCCCCCCAGCGACGCCCTAAGCCGAGGCCCGTGCCCTACAGGGGGTATGCGTGCCATTAGCGTGTAGTCGCTTAGTTTGTAAGTTTTAATAAGCCCTGGTTGGAGGCTTTAATATTTATATTAAGGCCACCACAGGCAAGCCCGGTTAAGCAGTCGACAACCTCATAGGTTGAACAGAGAGACGCCACTCAAAAAAAAAATGATGCGAACTCACCACGCGGTTGGCAATCTTCGGAAGCGGTCGTGTGCATTAAAAATGGCGCTAATTTCATATGGAGAACGCGTATAAGCAAACGTTCGGACTACCATATCTTTATATCACATTATAATAATTATATTCTTTTACGTAAAAGCTTCGCATACCACTCTAATATATCATTATAAAATGTTTCAGGAGAACATATCTCTTAAAACTGACTTGGTATACTCTTTGTATGCAGTTAGTGATGAGGCAAAAAATCAACTTAACGCATTATTTAATGGAGTTTTACGCACAGTTATTCCAAAAGGTACCTATGTTTAAACATCAATCCAAAACCATTTTCTTTATGTTTTGTCAACATCTCGTTTGCTCACTATTATAAGGTTCTGCTCCATTGGTCTCGCAGTCGCAAGCGCGACTGCTGAGCGTGGAGTCCTGATGTCCTATGTTTATAATTATTAAAAGTAATTTAAAAAAACCGACTTCAATACTTTAATTTCCTGCCAGGGTTGCGGAATTTTTTCGAAAGAGTCACCGCGGCCTTGGAACGCAAAGGGCTTTAGAAGGAACACGGATGGGTTTTAGTCAGTAAGAGTCTGACACGCCCTTCCGCTCCACCCAGAGCGGAAGAAGTCATTTGATGATTTCCCATCATTAAAAAAAAAAAAAATCTTTACTTTATTATTCAATATTTATTTTAAGAAATTAAAGTAAATATGCCAACTATTTTTTGAGGTCGGTGCCAGTTTGTATTCGTAGGTTCGTATTCCCAAATTTTTAGCTCCGTTGTAATGTTAACTTATTCGCAGGATAAGTTAACAACACTAACTTTTTCGTGTAAGTCATAGATTGTAAAAGGTATCTGAAATGTTTGGAATACTTTGCAGAAGAAGTAGCCCCTCCTTTTTTGGCGCAATTGCAATGGGCCATAGACAAGTCGTTTATGGAACTACTTAGCAATCAGACTATTGGACAGGTATTAAAACTATGTCACGTAATTATTAGCTTTGAAACACCTTCCAATAAAAGAGTGGATGTATAAACTTGAAATTGTAGGTACCTAATTCGAGATCATTTCAAGCCATCGTCGTGTCGCTCGGCACAAACACTGATATCGACTTCATTGTTGATTTTTAGGGTTCCGTACCCAAAGGGTAATAAGGGACCCTATTACTAAGACTTCGCTGTCTGTCACCAGGCTGTATCTCATGAACCGCGATAGTGAGACAGTTGAGATTTTCACAGATAATGTATTTCTGTTGCCGATATAACAAAAACAGAATTAATGGGGCTCCCATACAACAAACGTGTTTTTTTTTGCCGTTTTATGGATAATGGAACGGAACCCTTCGTGTGCGAGTCCGACTCGCACTTGGCCGGTCTTTTTTTAATGAAAAGGCCCTAAAAAGTAGTTATGTTTTGCAATGGAATTTCAACTTTGTAACCATCTCGACTTCTAAATTCAAGTATCTACAGAATATGATTTTGATTACTAATTTATATTCTACCAGTCTTATTCATAAAAAATCTAACTGCCTAATGCCTAAATGCCTACTGTTTGGCAAATTTTAAATTGATAATCCCTTAAGAAAAAAAAAAGTAGGTATTATGCTGTAAAAAATATCTTTTTTGCACTTACAAGGACCTGCACTAACGTTAACGATATTTAACGTAGTGTAAAAAATATTTCAGAAAATTATGATGTCTTCCATACCGACTTTCATAAAGGGCGAGTTGCTAACTCTGCACAGATTCATGGTAGTGTGTACTATTCTTGGCGCACTACCTTTCTTTATTGTATACTCCACGAGATTGAGCGTGGAACGAAGAACTGGAATACGGGTAAGTAAATATTAACATGGTATTCAAAAGTAGCATGTACAGTCAACAAAGCTATTTGGTATGCAGGCAGCTAACTTGGGAAAGACAAGGTCTTCGCCCCAACCGCCGTTACAGAAAGAGAGAGGAGGTAGCCTATGCTGACAACGGTCACCAGCCTTGATTTCCCTAAATAGGGTCCGCTAAATATCAATGACAAATTAGTAACTCATCTCTCTTTTTCCTTCAGGAGCTGATGAAACACTCGGGAATATACTCAAACGTGCTGCGATTCTCCCATGTCATGGAGGCTTTATTAGTCGGCATCTTTTATTCTTTAGCCGTCACAATGCTTCTTAAGGTGAGGATGCTGCATATTAGCTAGTATTGTTTACAGTGCCGTCTTAAACCATGCGGAGGTCCCTGGGCACACCTGAGTCTGGGGCCCTTTTGGAAAGCTGAAAACCGGCCAAGATAGTGTCGGAGTACAGGTGTTGAGTTACCATAGGTAAAAACGTACCGTACCTACTACCCAAAGAACGAACTTCGCTGTTGTTATGTAATAGTAATTTTCCAAAAATGAAAAGTATGATAGAACGAACGACGCGAGCTCGGAAAATTTTACTCCTCGCATAGCTTACGCTGTTGAAGCAAAGAATATTTAAAAACTTCGGATCCAAGAGCGAGCGAAGCGAGTTCGGAATATTTTGCACCCGTTCTCGGATAAGTAAATTTTCTTTTTGCCATTCAAACAAACAGGAAGTTACTTTGTTGAATTATGCAGAAAAACTATCTTCACTTCAGCTTTTTTTTCTTTTTTGTGAGTGGGTTCTCGCAGTTCAACCTAGGAGGTTGTCGACTGCTTAACCGGATTTGCCTGCCGGCCTTAAAATAAATATTAAAGTCTCCAGCCAGAGCTTATAAAAAACTTACAAACTAAGTGACTACACGACAGAACAGCTAGGGACGGGCTGGATCGAACTCGTTCACTTCAGCGAGCGCAGCGAGCTCCAAAACTTTCTAAGGGTGAGTATAGACTACAACATTTTCTGAAGCATTTCTGTGTAATGTAACGTTCTTACGAATGGTACAATACAGGCAAAAGCTCAGTTTTCAAAGCATTTCCATGTAATGTAACGTTCCTGCGAATGCTCGGCGTTATGTTACGGGTAAATTCTCACAGCGAGTGTGCATTTACTAACATTTCGTTGTACGTTGCGTACCCCGCAACCGCGCATCGCCCGCACTCGTGGCTCGACGAAATGTTACACCAATATGCTCGTTGGTTTGTAACAAAGAGGCGAGCGTGCTCGACGTTTAGTTCGTAAAAGGATGATACACTAGAACATATCATAGAGCGGCTCGTTGTTCTGTTACAAGTAAATGTTGTAGTCTATACTCACCTTAAGATTTCATCTTGCGAGTGAAGCTAAATTTTTTACATCCCGCCTGGGGTAGGTTCGACAGAAGTTCGTCTGAAGCTAATACACAGTTTGAATTAGTTTCCTATGGAGAAGAATCTATAATGTAATTTGGGGGCCCCCAATAAAGCCCCTTGGCAAGTCCCCCCTGTGCCTTTATGGTAAACACGGTACTGATTGTTTAATTAAGTTCCAAGTCATATAGCGTCCAAAACCGCGCACAAAGCTTGCCTCTCTCGCAAATACCCAGCTTAATAGATGGCAGAAGTGATAATTCGTAATGACAAAATCATAAAGAAGAGCTACCTTTTACCCGTTAGTTCGCCTGCGCCACAGTTTTACCGAGAAAAAGAAGTAAAGTTCTAAGCAGGCTGACCAACAGACGAAGATATTTTCGCATTAAAAAAAGTGTGCGATCTGAGGAACCCACCAGGAACGGAGTTCACGAATACAGAACACTAGAAAGAGAAAGAAAGACGAATTGAGAACCTCCTCCTTTTACTGAAGTCTGTTAAAAATCTTCTGTGACATTTTCGCCCAAATAACACCTACCGCAAGCCGGGTTAAGGAACTACTTCCCAAAAATGTTGCTTTGTGTAGTTATTTCACTATTTTTGTCTCAGATCACGTGGCAACCACTTCTTCCGGAAAGCGATCTATTTATAATAGCTTTTACGATATTATGGCATTTTGTAAACACA
Source organism: Mamestra configurata (assembly GCA_002192655.3). NCBI lineage: Eukaryota > Metazoa > Arthropoda > Insecta > Lepidoptera > Noctuidae > Mamestra > Mamestra configurata. The sequence goes on from NDFZ01005333.1 coordinate 342,586, forward strand.
ATGTGCGTGGCTTTCATCACTACCGCTCTGACACAGGATTGTAAGTTTATACAGATCTTTATAAAAATAGTACTGGGAAAATTTGACAGTTTCCGGTAGCTTGATGTACTGGCCATCAAGCTACCCGAAACTGTCAAATTTTCCCAATCAACCTTGAACGTAATGTAGTGATAAAGTTGAAAATCTATTAAAGAAGTTTGACAGATTGTTGTAGCTTGATGTGCTGGCGTCTGTACATTTATTCATTATAAAAATAGTACATTTATTCATTCATTCATTCTCTGAGGGAAGCTTAAACTGTTGGGTTCCTTTATAATCAAGATAAATACTACGAAGGGCTTCTAAAAAGAAAAAGGTGCAATTTTGAATGAGCCCTGCACGGGAAGTCTCGATATAGACCGAATTCTGTCGTTAAGTCCTAAGGCCGCCCGTATACAGTCAATCTCGAACGCGATCCACGGACAGCCCCGGATCTACGACTTTTCCGGAACGGGGCAGAAATTTGATGGTGGATGGTGGGTATGAATCGGGAGTAAAATTACCTTAATGATAACGAAGACCCATTGTACCCATCACTGGTAATTTTTTTTCAAAAAAACTTTTGTTTCTGGATATATTAAAGGACAAAGTAAGAATATCTAGTATAAAATTTTACTTTACATTATACAATTTTACACAACGAATAAGTTTTTATTTCAAACATTTGAATTTGGCGCCCTTAAACTGGCTCCCCTCCCCCTAGATCCAGGCCTGCACACGGATCAGATAGTTGATTTTGATCGTGGATCGCGTTCGAGATTGACTATCTACGGGTGGCCTTATCGGTAACTATGTCGAGACTTCTCGCCCTGGGCCCAGTGTTGTAACGCTTTTTAACCAATCTCAATCAACCCCGTTTTTTTCGAAGGTACTATGGTTCTGAATCGGGTATACGGCTTGTACATTAATTATGTTTGTTATATGAAGTGATGTACCTAAATGTTAGTCCCCTAGATGCGAGAAGCACAGGACCGGTCCATATGTTGCTTGACTTATGTCCAGCAGTGGACGTATTTCGGCTAAAATGATGAACAGTGCTAGCCAGAATTTTTCATCTGATCATGCTTACACATTATAATTTTCTTAACTGTTATATATTTGTTGCGGAATTTGTTCGAAAGAGTCACCGCGGCCCTGGAACGCAAAGGGCTTTAGAAGGAACACGGATGGGTTTTAGTCAGTAAGAGTCTGACACGCCTTTCCGCTACACCCAGAACGGAAGAAGTCATTTGATGATATCCCATCCTTAAAAAAAAAAACTGTTATGTATTTGGCGGCTCTATCTGTGATAAATGGAGAAAGAGGCACAGCTGCTTTCTGCATAAAAATATGCATTTTTTTTTTTCAGTCCAATATGGCGACTGTCTAGGCATCTTTCTATACTTGTCCACATTTATTGTAGACTTCTTGTGGCACTCTTACAAAGAATACACCCATTTTTTATGCTGTATAATGCCACACGCACCTATATATTTGTTTTGGGACGAAGTGGTTTATTTGGAAAGGGTCGGTAAGTACAAATATCTTAGTTTTCTATACTTCTGTACTAATATTATAAAGAGCAAAGATTTTTATTTTTTGTATGTAACGAATAAACTTAAAAACTACTGGACCGATTTGAAAAATTCTTTCAGCAATAGATAGCTACATTATCAGCGAGTAACATAGGCTATATTTTATCCCCGTACTCCCACGGGAAAGGGAACAAAGCGGGTGAAACCGCTTGACGTCCGCTAGTCTTATGTATTTGTTTCTTTACTTTGGTTTCTGAAACTAAAATTAACTCATTCGGCTAATATTTCGGTTAATCGCAGGAAAATCAATTGCTCTGAATGGTTGAGTGCGATATCAGTAGCCAAAAATACCCTTAAGATGTTGTTGTATATGTCACAGGAAAATTGAAAACGCCGTAATATTGTAAAATGTCGCGTGAAACTGTTAAACTATTTTAAACTGTAAATATTGGATACTTTTGAATTTGGATGGAATTTATTGTATACAAAATGATTTTTTCATAATATATCAATAAATTATAATCTAATAAAGATTTATTACAATCTTACGGAGTTTAAAATTTTCCGGTGACATATAAAACGTGCAACAGAATAAACACAATACCTTGAAAGGGTTCATTGTACTCATCATGAACAACTTTTACTATGGGACTAACCCAGAAATCGCGAAAAAAATCTTCTGTTCAGTAAGTTATGCGCACATAAATCCGTCTTCGCAGAAACATTCACATTCTTTGTCTCCTTTTCAACATCCTTCATAACCCGTCTTACCCCTCTTACCTGCATGAGCGCATTTCTTACGCTCGCCCCGGTCACGCTCCGCGCAGACCTTAGATCCCTCCTTAAAACCCATCCTCATAAATCCAGTTACTATTCCTACTCTTTCTCTGTCCATGCAGTTACATTGTGGAACTCACTTCCGCCTAGCTTTCGAGATTTAAAATCAATTGCAGTAAGATTGTGGAACTCACTTCCGCCTCGCAATCGAGATTTAAAATCAATTTCTGTTTTTTATAAAACAAGACATTTCTTTTTCATTTCTCCTTTCGCAGGTCTGCTGGAAGAAATTTCGTTGGAAATAAGCAGTTCGTTTGTACTCATAATAATGTTATTTATTACTATATTTCTGTGTGTACATGAATAATAAAATAAAAAATAAATGTACGGGGCAGTCGATATCTTTTTCGCGATGTCTGTGTTGGTCACATATTTGTCAGTTCCTTAATTAATTAAACTAGACTGCAAAAAAATGCTTGTCCTGAATTGCTGTAAAGGCTTTCCCCTAAATGTTAATAATTAATTTATTACTGTTTTTAGGCGTAGGCACCCAGTTCACGAATATTAACAAACCCCATTCGGATAAGTATTCAGTGCTAAAAGTGTGGGGTTTTCTCTTTATACAACTATCAGTGACAATAATCATCTCCTGGTACTTAGACTGCATCAGACCGGGGTATTACGGCGTACCTAAGAGTTGGAACTTCTTTTTCAAGGTATGTTTTACTTTATCTATTTTATCATTAACAGTTGGAACTTCTTTTTCAAGGTATGTTTTACTTTATCTATTTTATCATTAACAGTTGGAACTTCTTTTTCAAGGTATGTTTTACTTTATCTATTTTATCATTAACAGTTGGAACTTCTTTTTCAAGGTATGTTTTACTTTATCTATTTTATCATTAACAGTTGGAACTTCTTTTTCAAGGTATGTTTTACTTTATCTATTTTATCATTAACAGTTGGAACTTCTTTTTCAAGGTATGTTTTACTTTATCTATTTTATCATTAACAGTTGGAACTTCTTTTTCAAGGTATGTTTTACTTTATCTATTTTATCATTAACAGTTGGAACTTCTTTTTCAAGGTATGTTTTACTTTATCTATTTTATCATTAACAGTTGGAACTTCTTTTTCAAGGTATGTTTTACTTTATCTATTTTATCATTAACAGTTGGAACTTCTTTTTCAAGGTATGTTTTACTTTATCTATTTTATCATTAACAGTTGGAACTTCTTTTTCAAGGTATGTTTTACTTTATCTATTTTATCATTAACAGTTGGAACTTCTTTTTCAAGGTATGTTTTACTTTATCTATTTTATCATTAACAGTTGGAACTTCTTTTTCAAGGTATGTTTTACTTTATCTATTTTATCATTAACAGTTGGAACTTCTTTTTCAAGGTATGTTTTACTTTATCTATTTTATCATTAACAGTTGGAACTTCTTTTTCAAGGTATGTTTTACTTTATCTATTTTATCATTAACAGTTGGAACTTCTTTTTCAAGGTATGTTTTACTTTATCTATTTTATCAGTAACAGTTGGAACTTCTATTTCAAAGTATTTTTTTCTTTATCGTTTTACCATTAAGACAATAAGTTTTGTTTTTCTCGCGTGTTTAATTACGAAGGGGTTGCTTGTTCATTGATATTTTTTTAAAACGGCCAGGGACAATTCCCGTTTTTAATGAACGTTCGCATTTGCATCGCAGTTTGTCAAAAACACTTATTTCCCTATTTTTACATTGATTTTCGCGAAGATGATATGCGACTGGAATTTAATTTGAACGTTTTTTAAGTGCGAGAAATGGCCTTCTGATTAGTCAAAAAGGTCGATTTTGATATAAAGCATGGCAGCGCATGTGTAAATGTGTGTAGCAATATTAGGGTCAAACATTTATGTTAAACTGTGCTGTGCCAGTGAATCGCTTTACATGTGATGCGATAACCACGAACTAGTATGAAATAACCAGCTACGTACATTAACCGCTTCTCTAAACACAGCAGTTTTTCAAACATACTCAATTTAGAGGAACTAGGTTTCATTATGTTTTTAAAAAAAGTCACTCAGACAGCGACGGCACCCCACGCCCCCCTCTCGCAAAGGGGGTAAACGATCCTCGAGGGCTGATGGTAGGGTAGACACCACCGCCCGCATCACGCTCAGGGCGTCGCGCCACGTCTCATCAACGTGACTTGTGAGGACTGACAGAGTGTGAAAGTCTCGCGAAGAGCTTACTAAAGAAATGATCCTATGAAGTAAGGTCTTGGTTCGAAACGGACAAACCGCGGAGGAGGAGAATCTTAACACCGCGATTCAGAAACGCGCGTCATGGCACAGCGACATCTAGTGGTGCGTGAAGGAGTTATTGCTCTCGCGACCAATTGCTTGCTTTGATACTCTCTCCCGCGTGTGTTTTATTTTGAATCGGAAATAATAGGAGAAAGCGACGTTCAGTTCAGCAGTTTAACCATAGAAATATATAAAAAACTATCTATGAGTTTAACATTAGTTTAAGTACCTAGATGAACAGATGTCACCGGAAAATGGCAAACGTAAGATTATAAAATACCTTCCAGGGTTGCGGATTTTGTTCGAAAGAGTCACCGCGGCCCTGGAACGCAAAGGGCTTTAGAAGGAACACGGATGGGTTTTAGTCATTAAGAGTCAGACACGCCCTTCCGCTCCACCCAGAGCGGAAAAAGTCATTTGATGATATCCCATCCTTAAAATAAAAAAAAAGATTATAAAATACCTTGAGAGACTGAGAAACTCTCGATAAATTGTCGACTGAACATTTGAAATACTTTTTTACGCTTTTTTATTTTATCAAAATTTTATAGTCTATAATCTCTCGAAGTCATTCCGAGAAATTGTGGACTGACATAGAATGGTGACCAATCAGAGCACAAGTCTACAATGTATCCATTTTCGTGTGATAGTTAACCTGGAAACAAGACTCTCATTGGTCTGTTAAGATATGAGCTCGCATGTACGCCATAGAGTTACGAATTAAATGGACCTCCCGTTGTCCGATAACACTAGTCAACAAGATTTTGTCACAAGGAATTTGCTTACTAATTGCGAATTACCTACCTACCCTTATTCCAAAATCATATTTATTTGGTTTTGATCAGGTCTGGTTTTACCAGTAACATAATTTTCCCTTAAGCGTGTAAATTCCGATTTTTTTATTTTTCAATAAAGTACTAGCTGTAATTTCAGTTCACGGAGTTATTTTATGCTTAAATAACGTAGAAAAAGTGTTCAAATGATTCTGTCAAGTTTCTTTACATTTATGGTGAAATCATTTTTAAAACTCAAAAAAGAAATTCTGCACCATGACATTTAAAAAAAATGTGAGCTTTATTTTGGCATTTTTTAATATATAAAAGGATAGTTGAGTATACTGACGTGCCATCTGCTACACAACTAATCTCTAATATGATAACGTGCCTGTATTTGAATCACCTGAAAACTTCTGTTTTCGTCTCAAAGCACCACTTCAAAATCATATGACAGGAAAACTGTTCGTGTCTCAATAATTCTAATTTCAGTTCTATGATACTAAAAATCTTGTGACACACAAAAAGTGTTTTTTTGTTGACCAGTGTAATGGTTGGGTTTACTTTGGGTGTGTTACCTATCCGTGTCGGAGTGCCTTAAGTTCCCAAGCTAGCGCGGTCGCTCTTTGTTCAGCGGTTAGATCAAATAGTGTTGCCCAAAATCGGTCTTGGTCTTGCAGTCTTGGTCTTGTTCTTGCATTTTTGCAAGACCAAGACCAAGACCAAGACCGCCTAATTTTAGCAAGACCAAGACCAAGACTGACTGTGCAAGATTTAAGCAAGAACAAGACCAAGCCTGCGAGACTCTTGCGTCTTGCAATTAGGCCTTTTTTTTAAATATACTTGGTATAAAAATATGTTTTTAAAAGCAATCATATTTTTTTTTAAAACAATCACGTTTTTCACAGTAGTAGACCCCTTCGAGTGTCGGTTTGTCGGAGTAAGCCCCCAACACTAACGCGCGCCGCACCAACGAACGATACCTACATGTTTTATTAAAATTA
>NDFZ01005333.1:350105-499485 GCA_002192655.3 Mamestra configurata
ATTAATTGGTTTTCTATGTTAAAACCGTGTTTTAGTACATTGAAGATTATTAAATGTTAACGTTTATTAAGAAACAGACTGACTCCCGCGCGACACAGTTGATAGCTCAGTTGGTTAGTTAGTTAGTTAGAGCATCGGCACTGACCGCTTAGGTCGTGGGTTCAAACCCCAACCGGTGTCAGTTGTTTTTTTGAATTTCTCATGAAATGTTTAGACATTTATTAATTTATAGTTGGTCTTTACCATGGCAATGTTAATACTCTGTTGCGTTGTTCTAATATCTAAAGTAACGTTTAATAAATAGCGACAAGCTAATAGGTAATTGCAAGACTTGCGAGACTCTTGCTGCAAGACCAAGACTAGGAGTGCAATACCAAGACCAAGAACAAGACCAGGTGTATTGATGGAAGACCAAGACCAAGACTGGCCAAGTCTCGTCTTATTCTTGCATTTGGGCAACACTAAGATCAAATGTCAATTATACAAGATGATAATTAGATCAAAATATACTAAATAGGAATATACCAAATAAACGATTTTTTTTTGTCATGGGTGTCTTTGTTTTTGCCAAAATTGTAAATTACCCCATTCAATTCGTAACTCAATGGCTTACTTGTGAGCTTACATCAACAAAGACCAATGGGTGGGGCCAAGTTTTTAAATGTAACTATCTTATTAATAATTTAACAGTACTCAGCTATTATAACACTGTCTTTAATAAGTGACCTTGTTTGGAACCTCTCGGTTTTTTTTAAAATATTTTCGTTATATTTATTTTCACATTATATAATATACATTTAGAATCGTCTCCTCAAGTTATTTATTTTGAAACCCCACATGACCGTAAAACAAAAAAAACTACTATATTTTTGCTTTTTCTAAACCCATACGTTTATGCTACTTAAGATCTCTAAAATAATCCAAATTACCTGATGTGTCAAAATTTATCAAGCCGTTCAGGCAGATAGTCTGTGACATAGAAATAAACACACATTCATACACACTCGTAGGTAAAACGATGCATTAATATTAAATAATGAATAATACTTTATTTTGTGGATTAACTAAACACTTCTCTTAATAAGCGAACCGAGCTTGAAAGCAGTGCAATAAAATAACTTGAACATGTTCAACAAAAGTCGATGAACTAGAACCAGAATATCAATTTTATAAAAGTTAACCGTATTTTGTAACAGTGTTCAGAACTTTTTGTTTCATGTCCGATTACCGAAATATGTACCCGTGATTTGTTCACCGAATTTTGTGGCCATTGCTATTCAGTGACTTATGATGTTTTAGGTGTTGACGACTTTGCACTTTGTACTTGCTCATCGAATATTGTCGCTGACTGTACCTACACATTTTTCGATGCACGAGTAGCTTGTTGCGGATTTTCTTAAATATCGTTATGTGACGTTAACTTTTTGACTTACTGGATTACTGGTTATGGTCGATCAAATTTTTTTTTTTAATTTGTCGGTGGGTGAAAGTCTAATTCGGTCTATGCGACATTTTTTTCTTTCACTTATGTTACGTCGACATTATGCAGGTGAGAGGGTTATTTTGATTTGTCTCAGCGATTTTTAGGGTTCCGTACCCAAAGGTAAAACGGGACCCTATTACTAAGACGCGGAGTCCGTCCGTCTGTCCGTCTGTTACCAGGTTATATCTCATGAACCGTGATAATTAGACATTTGAAATTTTCACAGATAATGTATGTCTGTTGCCCCTATAACAACAAATACTAAAAAACAGAATAACATAAATATTTAAGGGGAGTCCCATACAACAAACGTGATGTTTTTGCTCGATATCGATAACGGCAGCAGGTAGACGATTGAAATATTCACAGAATTGGTATTTAGTTTTATATTCACTTTAAAACTAAATCATTAAATTAAAATAAAACAAATATTTAAGGGGGGCTCCCATACAACAGACGTGATTTTGTTTGCCGGTTTTATAGATGGTACGGAACCCTCCGTGCGCGAGTCCGACTCGCACTTGGCCGGTTTTTTTATTGTATTAAGTGATATTTTTTTTGTATTGTAGAGAAAGTACTGGTGGTTCAACGATAAGCCAAGAGTAATACAACTACCGTCTTTTCTAATTAGACGAGATAAAACAAATTTTGAAAGAACACCAAAAAATTTTAAAGTTGCTGTTCAAGTTTTGAATGTTTCTAAGGTACTTACGTATTTATTTACTATAGGTATGGATCTCCGACAAATAACCATTTGTCGGAGATCCACAAATACAAAACACACACACACACAAAAACACACAAATTATATTTTAAATGTTATTTTTATTTGTTGGAAACCTACCACAGTGTAGTCTTTTTAACCCAAAGGTTGACTGGTACAGAATGCCTTGATGCATTAAGTCCGCCCATGTACCACTATTGTACATTAAGTTTAAATAAATAAATAATAATAAATAAAATGACAATTTTTGAAATTCTAAGTATTCGTTCAACTGTCAAGCTGGATGCCAGACTAATTTTGTAAGATCTTTTGATCAATACTTTTATTACATTATTGCAGATCAGTTTATAGAATGTCACCGGCACCATTTCAAGAGGTTTGGCGATGGGGATCCAATGTTCTAATTATACATACAAACATGCTGCATGGAAAAAGCCTCCCTTTTTAGGGTTCCGTACCCAAAGGGTAACCAACGGAACCCTATTACTAAGCCTCCACTGTCCAAATTTTCACAGAGTGAATAACTATTGCCGCTATAACAAAAAATAATATAAATTAAATTAAAAATTAAAGCGGGCTCCCATTCAAGAAACTTAATTTTTTTCGGTTTATGGTATGGAACCCTTCGGGTGAGAATCTGACTTGCACTTGGCTCGATTTTTTTTCCATTTTTGTCTGTCTTGCGCAATCTGAGCCCAATCTTTATGGTTGGAGTACAGATGTCCTTTTTCGGTCTATTGCATCGCATCGCCGATTCCTGATATTTGGGACCCAATCCGTGATTACATCTGCGTTTTGAGTTTTGGATAGAAGTATACTGATCCTTTTACGGTTTGTGATTTTGACTGCGAGGATACTTCGTTCCATAGCTTGCTGGTAGACCCTGAAACCTGACTTTTGTTTTGTGTGAATTTTGAATGGATGGAAGAAAAGTTTGAATGGGTGGATGTTTGTTACTGTAGCACAGCACGCCATAACGGCTGCACGGATCTGTATGAAATTTCGCACAGAGATAGATTATAGTCTGGAATAACACTTAGGATTTTTTTATCCCGAGAGTTTGTTCCCTTGGGATAATTTTCGTCATTCACGCGGGCGAAGCCGCGGGCGGCAGCTAGTTATTCATATTTCTTATTTCACACGGACAATGCATATTTATTTTTTTGGTTCTATTCAATCTCGATAGTAATTTTGTGTTCAATGTTTTCAGTACCTGGCTTGAATACCTATGGTGAGTTATTTAAAAAGTTTAAGTAGCACAGAAAGTAGTTTTCAGTTACAATTATGGCTGATGAAGCCTGTCTAAAAAAATACCCTAATCGAAAAGCGCAAAGTTGGTTTGGTTTATTCCCCAGCTGTTCTAGAATTACGATATAATATCGTTCTCTCAATTCTAAACATATTCATGATGTTACCAATATTTTTTGCTTGAGTTTGTTTTGATATTCACTGGTGGCATGTGTGAGTACAATAGAGACAGCTCTCCTTAACCTTTTGAAAGCCAGAGCATAAACGCATTGGCGTGCCCCTGACGCCAAGCCAAAAATTCGCCGTACTTTTTGTCACATATTTGTGACGTTTGGCGTCCAGGGCACGCGCTTGCTTGTCATATATACGTGACAATGGCGTTGAAAAGGTTAAGTCTTCTGGAAATATCAGACTGGTTGCTAAAATTGATAAGCAAAGATGAATTCAAGAATAAGAAAAGTAGTTATATCATTTTCACAGGTATTTAAACCGCATGGACCCAGAACTAGGCAAGTGGTTGCGCTGGACTCGGTTACCTTTAACTGCTATAAGGGCGAAGTTACCATGCTTCTGGGAGGCAATGGCGCAGGGAAAACTACACTTTTACTTATTGTGGCAGGTCTGAAATTTGTATGTTTCTTGAAGGATTAATTTGTTTTTGTCAGACTTTTTACACAGAGTGAAGTTTTCGATATTGGACTTGACGAAAGCCGAAATTGAATTTTGAGTTTGTGCAATCTGCCGGTCTATTGTGTCAATGTTTCACCGTGTAAACTTAGGTGCAGTGAGCACGAAGTGAACTGTCATTCCATCTTGTTTGTTTCGATTGACAGCTCACTTCACTTTATGTTCAGTTAAGCTCACTTTTGAACACAAGCTCATGTTTGTATTTGTGTGTATAATAAAGAATAACAATAAGTCGCTATGTGAATGTTTCAGGAATGTTCACGGCCACCGAAGGCACGGTCTTTGTGGATGGTTTCGACGTCGCCAACAAGGAGCGGGAGATCCGCCACAACGTGGGGCTCTGCATGCAGCGCAACATCTGCTTCAGGTGCCTCACTGTTAAAGAGAACATCATGTTCTTTAAGAAGGTACGTTTTTGAACAGGCTTCGACGTCGCCAACAAGGAGCGGGAGATCCGCCACAACGTGGGGCTGTGCATGCAGCGGAACATTTGCTTCAAGTGCCTCACTGTTAATGAGAACATCACGTTCTTTAAGAAGGTACGTTTTTGAACAGGCTTCGATGTCGCCAACAAGGATCGGGTGATCCGCCACAACGTGGGGCTGTGCATGCAGCGCAACATCTGCTTCAGGTGCTTCACTGTTAAAGAAAACATCATATTCATTAAGAAGGTACGTTCTTGAATAGGCTTCAACGTCGCCAACAAGGAGCGGGAGATCCGCCACAACGTGGGGCTGTGCATGCAGCGCAACATTTGCTTCAAGTGCCTCACCGTTAATGAGAACATCACGTTCTTTAAGAAGGTACGTTTTTGAACAGGCTTCGATGTCGCCAACAAGGATCGGGTGATCCGCCACAACGTGGGGCTGTGCATGCAGCGCAACATCTGCTTCAGGTGCTTCACTGTTAAAGAAAACATCATATTCATTAAGAAGGTACGTTCTTGAATAGGCTTCAACGTCGCCAACAAGGAGCGGGAGATCCGCCACAACGTGGGGCTGTGCATGCAGCGCAACATTTGCTTCAAGTGCCTCACCGTTAATGAGAACATCACGTTCTTTAAGAAGGTACGTTTTTGAACAGGCTTCGATGTCGCCAACAAGGATCGGGTGATCCGCCACAACGTGGGGCTGTGCATGCAGCGGAACATTTGCTTCAAGTGCCTCACTGTTAATGAGAACATCACGTTCTTTAAGAAGGTACGTTTTTGAACAGGCTTCGATGTCGCCAACAAGGATCGGGTGATCCGCCACAACGTGGGGCTGTGCATGCAGCGGAACATTTGCTTCAAGTGCCTCACTGTTAATGAGAACATCACGTTCTTTAAGAAGGTACGTTTTTGAACAGGCTTCGACGTCGCCAACAAGGAGCGGGAGATCCGCCACAACGTGGGGCTGTGCATGCAGCGGAACATTTGCTTCAAGTGCCTCACTGTTAATGAGAACATCACGTTCTTTAAGAAGGTACGTTTTTGAACAGGCTTCGATGTCGCCAACAAGGATCGGGTGATCCGCCACAACGTGGGGCTGTGCATGCAGCGGAACATTTGCTTCAAGTGCCTCACTGTTAATGAGAACATCACGTTCTTTAAGAAGGTACGTTTTTGAACAGGCTTCGACGTCGCCAACAAGGAGCGGGAGATCCGCCACAACGTGGGGCTGTGCATGCAGCGGAACATTTGCTTCAAGTGCCTCACTGTTAATGAGAACATCACGTTCTTTAAGAAGGTACGTTTTTGAACAGGCTTCGATGTCGCCAACAAGGATCGGGTGATCCGCCACAACGTGGGGCTGTGCATGCAGCGCAACATCTGCTTCAGGTGCTTCACTGTTAAAGAAAACATCATATTCATTAAGAAGGTACGTTCTTGAATAGGCTTCAACGTCGCCAACAAGGAGCGGGAGATCCGCCACAACGTGGGGCTGTGCATGCAGCGCAACATTTGCTTCAAGTGCCTCACTGTTAATGAGAACATCACGTTCTTTAAGAAGGTACGTTTTTGAACAGGCTTCGATGTCGCCAACAAGGATCGGGTGATCCGCCACAACGTGGGGCTGTGCATGCAGCGGAACATTTGCTTCAAGTGCCTCACTGTTAATGAGAACATCACGTTCTTTAAGAAGGTACGTTTTTGAACAGGCTTCGACGTCGCCAACAAGGAGCGGGAGATCCGCCACAACGTGGGGCTGTGCATGCAGCGGAACATTTGCTTCAAGTGCCTCACTGTTAATGAGAACATCACGTTCTTTAAGAAGGTACGTTTTTGAACAGGCTTCGACGTCGCCAACAAGGAGCGGGAGATCCGCCACAACGTGGGGCTGTGCATGCAGCGGAACATTTGCTTCAAGTGCCTCACTGTTAATGAGAACATCACGTTCTTTAAGAAGGTACGTTTTTGAACAGGCTTCGATGTCGCCAACAAGGATCGGGTGATCCGCCACAACGTGGGGCTGTGCATGCAGCGGAACATTTGCTTCAAGTGCCTCACTGTTAATGAGAACATCACGTTCTTTAAGAAGGTACGTTTTTGAACAGGCTTCGACGTCGCCAACAAGGAGCGGGAGATCCGCCACAACGTGGGGCTGTGCATGCAGCGGAACATTTGCTTCAAGTGCCTCACTGTTAATGAGAACATCACGTTCTTTAAGAAGGTACGTTTTTGAACAGGCTTCGATGTCGCCAACAAGGATCGGGTGATCCGCCACAACGTGGGGCTGTGCATGCAGCGCAACATCTGCTTCAGGTGCTTCACTGTTAAAGAAAACATCATATTCATTAAGAAGGTACGTTCTTGAATAGGCTTCAACGTCGCCAACAAGGAGCGGGAGATCCGCCACAACGTGGGGCTGTGCATGCAGCGCAACATCTGCTTCAGGTGCTTCACTGTTAAGGAGAATTTCATGCTCTTTAAGAAGGTACGTTCTTGAACAGGCTTTGACGTCGCCAACAAGGAGCAGGATATCCGACACAACATGGGGATCTGCATGCAGCGGAACATTTGCTTCAAGTGCCTCACTGTTAAGGATAACATCTCGTTCTTTAAGAAAGTTAGTTTTACTAACCAGAAGGGTGCTAACGTAACCCTATTACTTAGTCTCCGCTATCCACCTGTCTATTAGCTGTATCTCATGAACCGTATAGGTAAAGGGTTGACATTTTTACAGAGTGTGTATTTATATTGCTGCTACAAGAAATGTGTTTTTTTTTCAGTTTATAGAACGAAACCCTTCATGTACGAGTCAGGTTTTTTTGTAATACTGTGAAGTCAGAGTAATAAATATCGTGCCTCTTGGTCTCGGCCGTCATTTGTAGGTCATTGACAGTCGTTACTGGTTTAGTTAGAAGCCCGAAATACTGACAATTTCTCCAATAAGTTTCGTGTTACCTAGTAACTGGGTTGTCGAGGACGGATAAGCGTGTACAATACTGGTATTTGGTCATGGAGATTGGTGGGGAAAAATAAAAGAATTTAACTTTTGCATGGTGTACAATAAAGCGTATTTAGAAAGAAAGTTTATTCGCGCCAAACATGACGCATAAGTACGCGTAAAATTATTTAAGTTATACGTTGAGAAGATATGCGTCACATTTGCGCAAAACGGCTATCGCGTAGCATAATGCTGGGATTCGTGTTTGAGACAAAGCCACAGCGCTGGTTTTCAGCTATTCTATTTCTACCAGTTAATTATGTACCATTGCGGACATTTGCGGTAAACCGTTTTTTGACCTTATAACTATGGTTATAAGGTTGAAAAGTGGTTCACTGCAAATGTCCGCTAAAGTAAATACCTAAACATACTTTGTACAAAACACGATGTTGACAGTTACAAGGAAGCCCAAGGGAAGGGTTCAGTGTGCAACAACTGCTGAGTGGTCTCAAGCTGGCTAGAGTAGCTGACCATTATTGCTCGCAGCTGAGCAGAGGGAGCATGAGATGTTTGCAGGTATGAGATACACATAGCAAATAAACTTCCATCACAAATAAAATCAATAATCGGGAATATGCATGAAAAAAAAATCTGAAACTTACAAAAATGGGTCAGTTAATGGGTTGTGGAGGTCCGGTAGGCAGCCGCCCTACGTAAAATACTGGTATTCAGCTGAATCCGGTTTGACTGGGAGCCGACCCCAATATAGTTGGGAAAAGGCTAGGCAGATTATGAGAAATATACAAAAATAAAATACTTACAGTGAAAATAGAATCAAAAATGACGGAAAAAAAACGAGATATAACAGCTAATTTAAACAAATATATCTGTCCCTCTCGCGAAAACGCTGTTTTCTATTGCAGCTGTATAGGTACGAGGTATTTGACGTCGGAGTTGATATCGGACTTCTCTTTCTAAATGTAAACTTTGAAGCTTTATAACCTCATCGCTGATGCAGATATTTAAAAAATTATTTCATAATTGTTTACAAGAGCTATTAGCGCTAGTATTTTATTATGCAAATAAAAAAAATGCATGCATATTCCCTATTGTCATTGTATGTTTGTAAACTGTTCGGGAAATTGTTTCTTTGTATATTCGTAAAAGGTAATGTCGGCAAGTACCACTTCGATTCAGAAAATTTATTTCACTGAGACAAAGTATCGCTGAATGCTTTACCCCAAAAAAACAATCACTTCTGATGTGCTAATATAATCGACGTACTCAATTGATTTTTTTAGGAATCTATCCTATACCATGAATAATGTCTGATATATTGCCCATAGAAGTATAAGCCACTCTGCATGTTAGGCAAACACAGTGAAATAAACCAAATAAAGTTTAAAATTAATGAGAATTTAAGGAAACGTACTACAAAGTACGTTAATTGAAAGTTCAATTTATCAATCAAACAAAATATAAAAACTCTTCTGTTACTGTGTGACTGAGAGACTGAGTTGACAAACAACGCACATCCGAAACTACTGGTCGTAGAAAGTCGAAATTTGGCATGTAGGTTCCTTGGAGAGTTCAGGGGAGCACTGAGAGGATTTCTTTACTACAGGAACGAGAGAAAACGGGATATGCGCGTACGATGTCACGGACATAAGCTAGTACTTATCAGATAAGGTGACAAATCAGATCAGGTGGCATTGCTTGTGAGGAGGATTCGGGGGAGCAGCAATAGCCCTGAAATTCGTGGCCGAGGACCCGAGAGAGCTCATGTATGGAGGCATCTCATGCGGAATCATTGTCCGCATGAAATGCATGCATGAGTCACTAACGTGTCTACCTACTCATGTATTGTAAATTCTCAAAATTTGTTACTGATAGTGTATAAGTATATATGATAGTGCATAAGTTGTAGTATCTAAGGTGTGTACTAACAAAAATGGTTCGTATGTTGTCCTAAATAAAACAATTTATTTATTTTATTTTATTATTAAATCCTGTGACAGAGTCGTTACATTACAGGTGGCATGTGTGTTGGCGAGAGATGCCGACGTCTTGGTACTAGACGAGCCGACCACCGGCATGGATCTGGAGATGAGGCATCACCTGTGGGACTTACTCATGGTATGATCTTGGACTATCATCATTATCAGCCGATTGACGTCCACTGCTGGACACAGGCCTCCCCCAAAGGGGGGTTTGCCATAATCGCCACGACGGCAGTCGGGTCGGCGATCGCAGTGTAGCTGTTGCAATGAACAGAGAATGCTGCTGCCCATTCTCTTGGACTGACCTAACAATATTTATATACCTAATATACGTCCCAAGTCTGCCACATGGAGGGAAAGTACCTTAAAGACTGTAGATAGAAAACAATTCTGAATGAAGACTTCATTTCTATTTAAAAAACAATACGAACTGCATTCAAAGCATTTTAATAATGGCATGTCTGAACCGGGAATCGAACCGAATATAAGGATGACATAGTTAGAGAAAGGGCTATTCATTACTCTAAACAAAATTTTGCCCGATAGTTGATATTCGGACTGTTGTATATGTTTAAACCGCACGGAGAACTTTGCTTGCGCGATGCAGGATTTTGATGGTAGTTCGTCGCTGACAGGATAGATGGCGTTGCGGTTCTTCTTTGTTGCCGGACAAATTTCGCTTCTTAGTTTTTCATGTGGCCGCTACAGTCTTAGTCTTCCTTTTATTTTAGATGCTATGTATTTAAAAGAAAAGTTGGGTTTTATGTTATTTATAATATGTCCCACGCCAATCGCTAGTATCCGTTGAGATTGGTCGCCATGGCCGAAATCGGTCAGGAGGACTATATATTTAGAAGAAATAAATGTATATGATTTGGCCTTTCTGTCGGTGCAGTGAAATTACAGGTATTTTTTTTTCACATTTAGTGGGTTTGTTTCACGGCTTCGACAGGTGATTATTTAAAATTCTTCATTCAGTATTTTTTTCTTTCTACAGTATTTAAGGTACTTTCCTCCTATGGGGCAAATTTATTTCGGTGATTCTTCTCAGAGTAGCCGGCCTCATCTAGTTTAAGTTTTAGTTTAAGACAACAAAGATAGATGACACCGCAAAATTGCAAACGCCGTAAGATTGTAAATTTTGTTGTAGTGGGATATAGGCAACTATTGAATTCGGATGTGATTTATTGTATCCAAAATGATTTTTTTCATAATATGTATTTCAAGAAATTATAATCTAATAAAGATTTATTACAATCTTACGGAGTCTGCAATTTTCAAAATAAATATCATTATTGATTTATTTGGGATCTCCAACAAAGGTGTACCCATTCAATTACAGAAGACCACAGCTTAAAAATATATGCTTTAAAATAATTAAAAAAATATAAAAACAGCAACATTGAGAAATTTTCTTGATTTTTTCATTAACTTTATTTGGCTTACATTTTGTTGATATTGCAACATTCTCCAGCTCTTGCGAGGCAGCAAGACCATCCTCATGACGACGACGTGCTTAGAAGAAGCCAACATGCTGGGCGACAGGATAGCTATTCTAGATAATGGAGTGCTCAAGTGTCACGGGAGTCCTACCTTTCTCAAGAATATTATTGGTAAGTGGATATTTGTTTGTTTAACTAGATTTTATACTTGCGGATTTTTTTCGAAAGAGTCCCCGCGGCCCCGGAACACAAAAGGGCTTTAGAAGGAACACGGATGGGTTTTAGCCAGTTATAAGAGTCTGACACGCCCTTCCGCTCCACCCAGTGCGGAAGAAGTCATTTGATGATTTCACATCCTTAAAAAAAAAAGTGGGTTTGTTCTTGTTCAGCCTCCCTCAAGGTTGACCGATGACCTGGTGAGGGCCGCGGGTAGCCGATGCACGATGGATGCGAGACGCACAGGACCGGTTGTTGTGGCGACATTTGGGGGAGGCCTATGTCCAGCAGTGGATGTCTTGCGGCTGATATGATGATGATGATGGGTATTTGTTTGTAGTTTTAACTGCAGAGCTAAACTACAACACAAAAACAACGACAAACATTTGTTTTCCATCAAAATAGACTCCACTTGGCGAATTTCTAAAAATTCTCGTTATGCCGTTCCACACAAAATTCAAAAAAGATGTATGGATTGTGTTAGGAGTAATATGAAAGAAAAGGGAGTTAGTGATAGCGTGACGGCTGACAGCACAAAACCCGAAGTCCGTAGTTTCGGGCTTAATTGCGGGCGTATTCTACTCCGTATCACCTACGGACTTACGATTAATATCGAACTCGAACTAAGAATGAATGACAACACGATTTGACAGCTACTGTCAAATCGTGTTGTCATTCATTCTTAATGGTAAGGTGATACGGTGTTCGGGCTTAGAGAGTAGCCCCCCAAATTGGAAGAAAAAAACGTGTTGTGCCGACCCCAAGTAACATGGGTGGGGTAAGGGCAGGAAAACGATTATCGTGGCATAAAAAATAACCTTATTTCGAAATCTATAGGGTATATTTTGTATTAAACAAGTGACGCGAATATTCGACAACTCAAAGTGAAGTGCGTCATGAGACGACGAAGAACAGTTTAAATACAGAAGAAGAATCTACAGTTTAAACTCAAGAGTGTGATAGGGCCTTTGTACAACTGACAGGGGAGAGAGGGCGAAGGTTTTAGCCGACAAAACATACAGAAAAATCAATAACCGATAACGTGGTTATGAAGTTGGCAAAAAAGGCGGGAAAGCAATCGTATATACGATATTTATATTCCATTTTGAGGGCACAAGCCACTGTCGGTAAAAAAGATTAACAACCCACATAAAACCATAAATATAAACAAAACAAACTACTTTTATAAACCTTATAATAAAAGTGTACAGACGCCAGCACATCAAGCTACCCGAAACTGTCAAATTTACCCAATCAACCTTTAACCTAATGATTTAGCGATAAAGTTGAAAATCTATTAAAGAAATTTGACAGATTTTTGTAGCTTCACGTGCTGGCGTCTGTACAATACGATAGTCACCTTAGCTTCATGTTTTAGATTCTCAGTGACTCACATGCGAAGCTTATCATATTGTATAATAATGTAGGTCGCCTACTTACCGCACTCAGCCTTTTTATTCTGCATCCAACAGGAACCAGTTTCACTTTAGCAATAACCATACAAGATGGTGCTCGCTTATACGAACTAAAGGAGATGGTTGACACAATAATACCAGGTCTAGAGTGTAGGATCCATGAAATGAGGCGAATAGACTTCTTACTGCCCACGAAGGAGTTCCTAAGGTTTCCCACACTGTTTGAGGCTTTGGAAGAGAGGAAAACTGATTTCGGAATCATTCTTATCGATGTTGCTATGTTTATGGAAGAAGTTTTTTCTAAGTAAGCCTTATTTGTAACTGACTTCCAAAATAGAATACCTGCTGTAGACTCTTACTTCGAAATTTTAGTCTATTACAACTTTTTCTAAATACACGGGTCATTTTAGTCGTCTTACAAAGGCGGCCCACTTTAATGTACCCGACATAATACATCTAGGCGCGTTAAGATAAAAGGTAAAATGAAAATAATTAATGCGCTAGAATTATGTTATGAAATACCCTGTTTATAATGTTTACGTATCAAAACTCGCTACAGGATGTTTCAAACCACATCATGCGTCATGATAATTAATAATATTTTAATATTTTTAATAATTCAAATGTTCTTAAATCATTCATCATTTTTTAAATGAATGTGTAGTCATTGGATAGCTGCCGTTGTTAAACGACTAAAATGTCACCGTGTATATGGGACCAATCTTAAAATAAAAAAAAATCGTCTGCTTCATACACTTTTAGCAGTTGTAGCTCAGTAGTAACGGCCCTGACTTGTGACTAACCTGAACGGTCGTGGGTTCGAACCCACACAGAAGTTTTACTTTGTGTGTTTCATTTTATCACCACTGCTCTCAAAACGGTGAAGGAAAACGTCCTGGGGAAACTTGCATGTCCTAAATCTAAAGAAATTGAAGACTTGTGACATCTACCAACTCGTACTGGGTTCGCGTGGTGGACTACAACCAACTCCCTCTCACAGCAAGAAGACCTGTGTCCCGGCAGTGGAAACAATATGCGCTTATACTGTGGTTAAATGTTGTATTTAAAAAATCATCGAAATATAATTTGCAGCCTCTTCTTTCTCGCAATTTCATGATTGCTCTCATTCCCATATTACAAGTTGTTCCTAAAGAGCCTGTATCCTAGTGGGAACATTTTATATTTATTTCGTCATTATTGTGAACAACTTTTACTATGGGACCAACACCAAAATCGCGAAAAAAATATAAGCTGTTCTGTACATTTTGTCGAGTTATGCGCGCAGAAATGTAAGGGCAATCGATGTTTTTTTCGCGATTTCATTGTTGGTATGGAACCAACAATGTAATCGGGAAAAAAAATCGAAGTGAAAGTTGTTCATAATGTTTTTTTTTTATTTAATTTGGATTTGCTCTTGACTCTAGTCCAGGTCATAGATGACAGAGCCAAAGTCGACGATGGAGCGAGCTGATGAGCACAATGACCCCTTAAACGCAATACCTGAATTGCATTTATTCTGTTACACGTTCGTTGTATCTATAAGCTACGGCCTTTTCTGTCTCGCGATGTCATGATTGGTCCCATTCCTATAGTAGCGGTTATTCATGGAACCACGAAACCTTTTCGATAAAAACGACTAATTTGACTCTTCTTTTAACCAAGGTTCATTGAGACTGGGGAAATAGAGCATTATTCAATAGATGGAAAAAGGCATCGTTCAAGTAAGTTATATAATATTACGCGAAAAACGCTAATTCGGCGAAAGAACAACTCACAACGCGTTGTGGTTTGTTCCAAAATATCACATCACGAATTTCGCGTGCGTCGTGCCACTTAAGAAAACGCGTTGTGGCAATGAACAAAATCCATGATGCGTTCTGACTTCAGAGCTCTGACGCTCTGGGTGTTTAGGGGGTCCGGACATACTAGTTCGATCCAACCCGTCCCTAGCTGTCCTCCCCCCAGCGACGCTCTAAACCGAGGCCCGTACACCACGGGGGGTGCCCTTAGCGTGTAGTCGCTTAGTTTGTAAGTTTTTTATAAGCCATGGCTGGAGGCTTTAAATTATATTAAGGCCACCACAGGCAAGCCCGGTTAAGCAGTCGACAACCTTATAGGTTAAACTGCGAGACGCCACTCAAAAAAAAAAGGTCCGGACACCCCCATTAGCATGCGACGAAAATAAAAATCTCTAATAAATGAGAATGAGATTGAAGTTCCAAACTCTGCGTGAAGCCCGGGCAAAACTAGCATCTTTCTTTGCACGTTTTTGGACCCTAGGACGCCTCCCTTGCGAAGCCATAGCTACGCCTATGGCCCTGACTGATGCAACCACATCGCGAAGTAAGTATAGACATGGCTTTGACATTCTCGGCTCTAAACCAACTATGTAGTACCCAAACCAGCGAAAGGTGTGCCTGTCGTAATTTACGACAGCCCCACATTGCGCTAGTTTTTTAAGTCAGGGGTGTTAAAGAACTAGAGGAATATGTTAGTGGTAGGTACTTACAACTCTGGCTCTGCCTTAATTTTCGGTGGAAATGACGTGATGTTTGAAATCTATATATTCTAATATAATAAAGTTGAAGAGTCTGTTCGTTGTTTGTTTGTTTGAACGCGCTAATCTCTGGAACTAGCAGTCGGATTTGGAAAATTCTTTTTGTACATATATGATAGCCACATTCATGAGGAAGGGTACCTATAGGTTATACGGGAACGGGGAAAACGGGATATGGGCGTACAAAGTCGCGGGCAGAAGCTATAGTAGGCGCCAGATAATCGTGGAATAACGGTCATTGACCCACCTACAATTATTGACATTTTTAATTTGAAAAACGGAATTAATGACACAAAGCTGTCCCGAATCATCATCTCTCGTGATCCTTAACATTGTCTAATAATGAAAAACGATTCATATTTAATTGTTCAGGTACCTATGAACAGTTATTAGGGAAAGGTCAATATACTTTATTCCACATTTATCTGGCGCCTACTATAGTACTTATCTATACTAATATAATTAAGCTGAAAAGTTTGTTTGTTTGTTTGAACGCTCTAATATCTGGAACTACCAGTCAGATTTAGAAAATTATTTTTGTATATGATAGCCACATTCATGAGGAAGGCTATAGGCTATACGGGAATGGGAAAAACGGGACATGCGCGTACGAAGTCGCGGGTTAAAGCTTGGTCATATATCCACGTATTTTTGTGTACAGTTTTAAGGGAGAAACACGCGAGGGGCCGCAAACTTGCCTGTAAACAAATGGCACTGCTAATCAGGCGAATGTTTGTTTACATGATGAAGACGAAAGGTTTCTTCTTATTACTGGTAAGATTTTACTAATGAACACTTATGTTTTTGGTGTAATTTAAGTTTTTTTATTTGGTAGGCTTTTGTTTGACCACTACCTACTTACCTGTTGGTAGCGATGATGGAGAACGCTTGCCTAGAAGTAACCTATTCACTCTTGATCAATTAAAGATCACCAGGTTTTAGCTGTCAAGAAATCTACCAGTTTACAGAGTGTATCATGAGGTTTTATTCATAGTAGGTACGTTTTGAGCTTCGAAAACTTATCAGTTTTTAGACGACACGCTTGGTGCAGTGGTTGAGCTATTAACTGTTGCGCTGCGTGTGGTGGGTTCGATTCCCACATGGAACAAATATTTGTATGGCCTACAGATAGTTGTTCCGGGTCTGGCTGTTTTGTGTACGTGACTTTGTATGTTTGTAAACGCACCCACGATACTGGAGAAATTCTTGCAACACGGTGGGACAACGTTTTTATTTTAATAATAGTTATTACTGTTGTTGTTGTTGTTGTTGTTGTTGTTGTTGTTGTTGTTGTTATTGCTGTGGCGTTGAAAATTCCGGTTCTTGTAGTCGTTAAAGTCGTTAACCGGTTTCCTTCAAATACGGGAGCATTATTCCTGCAGCCGTATAGGGAAGTTCCATTATTGTTCTAGAGCGAAGCAGGCAATAAAGGATTAATAAATAATACATATTCAGGGTGTTTCCCAGTGCGAAAAAAAAGATGGCGCTTTACAATACATAAATAAGTATAATAAGAAAAAATATAAACTAATACAAATTATAAAACAAACTTAAAAACTACTGCACACTAAGTGACGGTGTCGTGTTACGCTGCGAGGTGTCGCGTAGCCGGCCGCGGAAACGCTGATACAGCACAGCTTTCGGCCAAAACTCTTCCTTGAGGAAGGTCACCAAATGATGAGTCGGAACGCGCACCACGAACGACTTTAAATTGGTGGTATGGCGCGCCTCCAACTTCTCCACCCTCAAGGTTCAGTTGGTCTTCACCCGTATGTACTCCACGATGTACTCAGTCTTCGTGGAGTGGTGCAAACGGGACACGTACAGCTGCGTGGTCGGTACTGCAGGACGTAGCAGTATGTTTGATCCTGCCGGCGCTGTCCCACAGTGGTTTCGATAAGTAGGCTTCCTCTCGTTTCTCTCCATCTTTCTTTGCAGCCTTTATTCTAATTTTCAGCGTGTCGTAGTCCCAGTAATCTGCCTAGTAATAATAACGTTAACATCAAACTACTCCCTGAGGCAGCAGAAGTTGTTCAGCCACCAGGTGGCAGAGGTCCGTACACGAGACACCAGGTTGATGTACAATGTCGCCCCATTTAGAAGAAGTGGACTGTTTAACGTTGTGAATAAACATCGCGACGTTAAACCTGTGTATGCTTCGGATATTGAGGCAGGTAAGTAATAGTAAAGTTGTACGGCTGTAGTTTCTAGGTGTTCCAGTAGATTATAGAAAATAAGAAAATTTTAAACCCCAGTTTTGTTTTTTGAAGTGAAAACTTCTTTAGGCGCGTTGAGCACTTTTTGGGTGAACAAAAATCATGGAACTCGCGTCATCTTCACCGAACGCTTTAGCTTTCGCTTAGTTTTCACTTCTATCGGCAGTCCCCAAAGACTGCCCCGCATGTATTTTTTAAATATTTATTTGGATTGGCTCACGTTGACCACTACCTCACCTGATGGTAAGCGATGATGACGGCCACGCCTGAAATGGCGGAAAAAAAATCTTTTCGCAATTTTGGGGCGGTCAGAATCACCCCCTTGACGGATACAAATGTCTAAGACCAAGATAACAAGGTTCTGACCTTTAGGTACAGAGCCCCAGAAAAAGAGCTCATTAACCCCGAATGTAAATTCATAAACAAACACCTTCCTTCACAGAATTCGGACGCCTATCGAAAGGATATTCAAACGAAGATATAGTGGGCTTTAAAATTACTGACAATTACACAAAGATATACCACTCGTTAAACCCTCGAGCTACTTCCAAGTCAATCAATTTGTTCAGTAACGTTTACATGTCCATGTTTTTGCCGCATCTCAACAATACTATTCGGACTTCGTATGAAACTTTGCATGAGCCTCAAGCCGCTGGTTTTAGAGAAGTGAAGAGCAAGTTTTTGTGCATGAAGTGGACCTCTTGGCTGACTTTTAGTGAGTTCATTTTTGTTTTCATTCGTAGGTTTACAGGGTGTAACAAGAAAAACGCAGAGCCTGAAAAATTGTCATTATAGTCATAATTTTTATTTATTAAAAAAAAGAAAAATATTACCTACTTTTACTATGGACCAAACAACCAATCGCGAGAATATTTTTCTGTTTGCATAACCAGACAAAATATACTGAACAGCAGTTTTTTTGACAATGTTAAGGCTGATCCCATAGCAAAAGTTGTTCATAATAATTATCACAACGACCGTTTTCCAGGTTTTGCGTTCATTCTACAATGAACTAAGATCCCAGAGCTGCTAAACCTCCCTTATTTTCTTATTAACAAAATATGTGGGATAGAGTACCTAGTGTTAGTAGGTATGTACCTACTTGTAACATACGCCACCTGCTAGATTGGGCCGACGGCCAATTTTCGGACGGGCTCCGTCTCTCGGACCGCGTTAGGAACACAACACTGCGCTCCAAAACCAAAATCATGGCCGTTGCCCAGAAGGCCGCTAAGCTTAAGTGGGACTGGGCCGGGTGTCTGCCGCATGTCAGACGAGAAATGGGCAAAAAGAACCACCGAATGGCTCCCATTAAATGCCAAAAGACATCGCGTCCGACCACGACGAAGATGGCGGAACGAGTACGACTCCTACCGGAAGGACAGGCCCGACATAGCAAAGGACAGACTTGTGTGATAAAGGGAGGGAAGCCTTTCTTGCCCAGCAGTGGGACGAAATAGGCTAGATAGATAGATATCTTCCAAACAAACTCATACCCCTGTCGCATTTACCATACATATTAATATTAATAAGAATTCATATTATCATCGCATTTTTCCGTCCCCTAACAAATAAAATCTTTCTCTAAATATTTTCTCTATGTTAATAAGTTTCGACAATTTATGGCTACTTATTTTTAACAATATGAGTTTTTCCCCTATTATTCTCATTTGGTATACAAAGCCCTCGTCTCCCCTTATTCTATTTTTTTATGTTTCTTTAAGAACCTTAATTTTGCATCGTGTTTTGTTCCCCTGGCCCTTATTTCCTGAATTTTATAATGAAACTTGTTTAGGTAAAAAATAGGATGATTCTATTCCGTTCTTTAGTAAACATGGTTTAGAAAAAGCGTAAATTTTTCTGTGATCTTCTCTTTTATTGGTATAATTTTTTTGTCTTGTATTTCCTAACCATGTTGGAGTCGGCTTCCCGTATAACCGGATGCAGTTGAACTCAAACTCAAAGCATTTATTTCAATTAAACCATTACAGGCACTTTTGAATTGTCAAGGTCGGTCTGTCCAAAGACATTTGCACGTTCCAAAGCGTAGATCTATGGAGAAGAACGCGCAAGAAACTCCACGGACACTCTTTTAAATCAATGTTTTTTTTTAATACTGTTAAGTTGGGTTACTTTGGCCCTGGGGTATAACTCTGGCCCTAACTTTTAACCAATAGGAACACAGTACCTGCACAGTGTGATGTGTTTGATTTTAAGATTGGTTAATAGTTTGGGCCCGTAAAATAACCCGACTGATGGTACCAGTATTTTCATGGAGCAACTGCTAAGTCTTTCATCATCAGCCGAAAGACGTCCACTGCTGGACATAGGCCTCCCAGGGAGGGGGTTGCCATAATCGCCACGCTTGGCAGGCGGGTTGGTGATAGCAGTGTAGCTGTTGCAATGCACAGAGAATGCTGCTGCCCATTCTCTGGTGAGTCCCTTAGTCGCCTCTTACGACACCCACGGGAAGTGCTGGGATGGTGCTATTCTTTTACGTCCGACACCGTACATAACTCTAAATATGTCTCCATTAATATTAGGTATTTTATAGGTGCCTACTAACATTTCATAGATTTAATCTAGCACTCTAGACTTCACTCAGTAACGCGCCTCATGAACAGTAAGTGGTGAAACTGCAGGAGATACAATACATAACGTTAATGTTAATATCAATCTAAGAGAAATCTACTACGGCTAAGTCTTTACAGTACTTATATTATTTTTCTTTCAGTCTCTGTCATTCCACTTACTCCAATAATTATGCTATGCATAGTAGAGCGCGACTGTGGCATAAGGGACAACCACATGATGGCGGGCTGCACCCCTAGGGTACACTGGGGTGCAAAACTTCTGGGCCATATGATCATGTTCACGATCACAATATTGATTCCCACCATTTTCATCGCTTACTCACTGGATTATGATAACACGTTTATACATTGGCAATTTATTTGTAAGTATGTTTTATTCTTTTTCTTTTCAAGTCGATGGTGACCCATTACGTGGCCACGTTTATAGGGGCATCAATGGAATTACATCCTCAATGGCGCAGGTGTAAGGGCACAAGGGACACTCCTTCAAGTTGGCCATATTTTGGACAGAGGCACCGCACTCGCATTTAGTGTCAAAAACTAGACTATAACCTACCTCTGTGCTAAATGTCATCAAGACCCGTTCAGCCGTTCTGACGTGATTGAGTAACAAACATCCATACAAACGTCCAAACTTTCACATTTATAATATTACTTAGTATAGATTTACGGCCGGTCTCAATAACGTATAACGGCAAGTTTTAAAGGCAAACATGACATTTCAGCGACTGTTGGTAGCTAATTTGACAGTTTGTCACAGGTAGACACGCTATTGAAACCGGCCATTAAGAGCGAGCTAGTTGCTTCCTGCGGCTCCACCCGCGTTAAGTCGGAAATCATCCCAAGGCAACTTACTCCTGGGATTAAAAACGGTGTGGATCATTACTTTTGAATCTGCCTCTAGTACAACTATACCAGGCTGTATGGTCGTTGACCCAACCATAGGGGTTCTACAGGTGCTATACAACGTGTAACAGAATAAACGCAATACCTCGTAGGGGTCATTGTACTCATCATTATGAATAACTTTCACTATGGGACCAACACTGAAATCGCGAAAAAAAATCGACTGACCCATACATATTTTATGTGCGCATAACTCGACAAAATGTACTGAATAGCTGATTTTTTTCGCGATTTCGGTGTTTGTCCCATAGTAAAAGTTGTTTATAATGATGAGTACAATGACCCTTTAAGAGGTACAGCCAGCACATCAAGCTACCCGAAACTGTCAAATTTTCCCAATCAACCTTGAACCTAATGCTTCAGAAATAAAGTTAAAAAACTTTTTACAAAAAAATACAACCGAGTTCCAAATTAAAGTTATTTTATTCTTTGTAGTGTTCTTTATTTGGAAGTCGGTTGTTTTTTTGTAAAGTTTTTTTTTTCACTTTTTAGTGGCTCACATGTGCTTACCCCTTCACAGCGTACCGGCGTGATTTTATGTTATGAGTTCCGTTGCCTATCTTCGAAGTTCTTCATCAGATCTTCACCAAATTGAAATGGGACCACTCCGAGAAAAAACTCTTCCAAAAACTACCCAAATCGATTCAAGTGTGCCTAAAAAAAAATTTGAAGAGTTCTCTCTATTTCTCCAGGATCCCATCGTCAGATCCTGACTTGATGATCATGGGACCTGGGAAGTATACCCTTTCTAACAAAAAAATAAATCTATATCGTTCCAGCCATCTTCGAGTAATCGGGGAAAATGCATAAAAAAAAGGGTTTCGACGAATTGAGAACCTCCTCCTTTTTTTGAAGTCGGTTAAAAATCTATTAAAGAAGTTTGTCAGTCTGTTGTAGCTTGATGGGCTGGCATCTGTACCTATTGCGTTTATTCTGTTACACGTTGCATTATTGTAATTAATTATAAACGCTTTGATTCCAGTTGCGGTTACCGGATTACTATTTACGTTCGGACTAGCCTTCCACACGTATTTGTATTTACTCAGTTTTAGGTTAAATCAAAATGTTGCCATTGGCGAGATTTACATTGCATCATTGCTTTTTGGTAAGTAAATATATATTTAATTAGTATGTTCAGTTAGTACCTAATTACCTATGACACGCCGTTATGGGTCGCTGGTTCAATTCCTGAACGGGAACAAGAACATATTAATAATTAGGCAAGCTTGTATGATTGCTTATAAGTACACAGATATAAAGGTATGTTGTCGGAGCTATGTTTTGTGCAAGATGCTGCTACATAGAATAGAGGAAAAAATCATCATTAAAAAAGATGGGTTAGAATCATAGAAATATAACTATGGTTAGAATAGAAACTCAAAATTAATCATGCACCTAAAAATAACACGACAAAAAAAAACACGAGCGTAGCACGTTGTAGATATTAAATAACTGTACCTAATACTATCATCCTAATCTTCTATGAATAAATCCGATTCACAACCTTATCGTGTCTCAAACCATCGTGGCTTGTAACTACTTCACCCGCTACTAGATGTCGCTGTGCCATGACGCGCGTTTTTGAATCGCGGTGTTAAGATTCTCCGCGACTGAATGACCCGCCGCGGTTTGTCTGTTTTGAACTATGACCTTACTTCATAGGATCATTTCTATAGTAAGCTCTTCGCGAGACTTTCACACTATGTGAGTCCTCATTAGTCACGTTGATGAGACGTGG
Source organism: Mamestra configurata (assembly GCA_002192655.3). Taxonomy (NCBI): domain Eukaryota; kingdom Metazoa; phylum Arthropoda; class Insecta; order Lepidoptera; family Noctuidae; genus Mamestra; species Mamestra configurata. Next base: position 372,700 of record NDFZ01005333.1, read on the forward strand.
CCACAGTAGATAAATATACAGTAGGTTATCTAAGGCCGCCCGCCGAGTTATTAGCCTACTCTTGCGTTGATACCCAGGGTTGTCACTTTTACTTTTAGTTAATATTTTCGAACAAGCAGCACTTGATCTAAATTTATAAAATAAAAAGCATATTATGATTGAATATTTTACCAATTTATAAATTTAGTAAAAATAAAAAGCTTTTATTCACATAACATTTATTATACTAAGTTACAAATTTGATACCGAGAAAATTTTTCTCCTGTTTCTGCACGTCCGGAACGCTTTATTATTATTTATTAATTATTGTGAAATTGTCCTTATTACAACTATACCTACGCGAAAAATATGTTTACCAAAACGATGTTTCGTACTCAATCCTCTATTTTATAGTAAAACTAGACTTCTTAAAATAAACTTTAGCTCTAAACATAGTATTCAGAAAAATGCGACTCGGCTACGCTCTTAATAAAGCAAATAAACTGTGAAATAAACAATACAATACCATATTTTCTAATAATATTTAAGTATAAGTAGGTACTTACATTTCTGGTTGAGTAGGAAGTATGAAGAATGATAAGTCCGGGTTTGCGAAATCATTATTGAGGCACCCGAAAACACTACAATATTTTTTTCCTCTTTTTGAAGTCATGATACTCGTAATTTACGACAAGTGTCCGCCGCCCGCGCCGGCGAGAGTTGACGAACGCAAGCGGTCATGTAGCGTACGCGCGTGCTCACAGTCGCGCTGCACAGCCCGCACTGCCGCCACCTTATTCCCCCATATATTATGCTAGCGTGTGCGTGAAATCGCGTGCCGACATGGCGCGCGGCGCGCACGCACACATTCAAACCGAGAGCGGCACGTTTGTATGAAGATGTTTTACTGTATATTTATCTACTGTGCCGTGGCGCGGCGCCCTGAGCGTGAGGCGGGCGGTGGTGTCTACCATCAGCCCTCGAGGATCGTTCACCCCCTTTGCGAGAGGGGGGCGTGGGGTGCCGTCGCTGTCTGAGTGGCTTTTTTAAACCTTATAAAATTCTGAAGCGTGCAACTGCACTGATCACTTTCCGTGACGCTATCCATAATCCATTATGGTTAGCGTTAAAATTCCAATTTTAGCGTTGTGTCTTCGCCGAGGGAGAGGCCTACTTAGCAGCAGTACGATTCAGAGGCGTTTAAGGGAGATACGGGCGTAGCTTTAGCTTTCTTATGGACCCCCATGCCCCCCCCCAAACTTTCGAAAAACAACCTCATAAATACGCAAAAGCCGGGAGATCGAGACTTGGATACATAGAATCAACGGGGCAAAATTTCAGGAAGAGTAATCAGATAAACAGTTGCTTCTTGATGTAAAATAATGCTAATCAGCTGTATCCGAATACACTGGGAAAGCCAATAAGCAGATATAACTCTACTAATTAAAACAATGAACATTTCAGGCGTCATCCTACCAATGTTAGTAACAATTCTGGAACTCCTGTGGCAGAAGTCAGTATACTTCGCCATACCGTACGTCATACTAGAGAGTGTGGGGCGGACTACCCCCCAGTTCGTATTAGGGTTTGGTTTGGCTAGACTGACGCTAACAGCACGACTCAACGCCTTTTGCGTGCTCAATAGACTACAATGCCCTGATTTGGAGTTCGAAGATGGTTTCGACGCTCAAGTTTGCTGTCGTAAGTAATTTTAGATTTTAATGTCTGGCTGCTTGTGTCTTCAATAGTGTTACTCAATAACTGTGTAGTGTAGGGTAGTGGAGGTTCCGAAAGCTAGGCGGAGGGGTTCCTCCATGTTAAATACTGGTATTCAGCTGTATCCTGTTGCTGCAAACTACGCAAACATAGTTGGAGCAAGGCTTGGCAAAGGCTTCTCCTCATCTTTTGCTCTAGAAACCATAGAACAAATAAATAACGGGTTGAAAAATGGTATGCACAGACGCTACCCGAAACTGTCAAATTTTCCCAATCAACCTTGAACCTAATGATTTAGAGATAAAGTTGAAAATCTATTAAAGAAATTTGACAGATTATTGTAGGTTAAAGTGCTGACTTCTATGCGTAGTGCAAATAGTTTTGTTTTATTCACACACGTGAGTCTATGAGCTTTTCTATAACTTGATACACGATATGGCTTAGTATTGTAACTTAATACATAGTAGTTTCTTAGACTCCCCTACGAAAATCAGATAAAATTGTAAATAGCTCCATCTATAATTTAAGTGGCGAACTACATTTTGAACAGCGAATCAAAAGTTACAGTAGGTAACTCAGACGGGCAGTCGTGCTGGGTTTTTGTACTGGGCTATTTAGTCATCTCCAAAATATATAGATGGAGATTGAATTTTATAATTTTATAAAGCTCAATTTTGTAAACACTTTTCTTTTTTGTTTTCATTCCAGAGTCTAAAAAATATGATCCGTTCCCATATTTTGTATCTTACGAATCTGGATTGATTGATCTCATTAATTTGATCATTCAGTTCATCCTTTTTGCGGTAAGTAAATAATTGTTTTTAATTATACGAATAGAAGTCTGACTGCATATGCTTGAATTCGTAATTTGAAGTAATTTCTATACATTGCCACAACCACAAGTATCGATTCAATGTAAAGGTATCATCATCATCTTCCTGCCTTAATCCCATGTTACTTGAGGTAGGCGCAACACGTTTTTTTCTTCCATTCTGTCCTGTCAACCGTCACGCTATCACTAACTCCCTTTTCTTTCATATCACTGCTAACACAATCCATCCATCTTTTCTTTGGCCTCTCTGTCCATCCATCCACATTTATATTCATAACTCTTTTAGTTACGTGCATTTCATCCCTCCTCTTCATATGACCATACCGAGATAAGCGGTTCCCTTTTAACTTGAACTGTAAAGGTAAGTATGTAAAGTTTAAAGTTGATTTTAACCGACTTCAAAATAGGAGGAGTAAATATTTCGCACCTTTAAAGTAAAACCGTTACTAAACGAAAATTTTCATGAATTGAGGTATCCATGCCGTCTATCTAAAAACAGTGACTATTTTCTAATATTGGCTCCCCTATAAAATTTCATAATTTCGTTTAGTAACGGTTTTACTTTAAAGGTGCGATTTTTGACAATGTATGACCTATTATATTGTTTGTTTTTCCAAAAAAATATAATTTATCTCGAATTCTGAATTCAAATACTAATACAATACTGTTGACACCAGTCTCGACTCAGCCAGCCAGTCACCACCATGTACCTACATTGCAAAAAATAAAAATCAACTTCAATGCATTTATTAGTAAAGAAGGAAAGAAAGAAATAACCAATGATTTCTTAGTTGATTCTTTTGGTTGAGAATCGCGAGCCTAATTGTTACAAATAAAGTAGCTCCCCGGAACCATCCTTTCTACATTATCTACTAAGGAATACACCCAATAACAAATGACTCTGTGTATCTTACAAACACGTTGATCACTTATGATGAACTTTGCCAATCTTAACTGTTTAGGGTCAGCTTGCATCGAGACGCAATGCGAAGTGACAATCCGTGCATTTTTTTAGATAGGTTTTTTTTTTATGCTTATGTTTCGAATTTGCAGCTTGCTTAGTCTGTGGAACTTTGTTTACTACACAAAAAAGGTACCTACTCATTTCTGTGAGAAAATTAAAACAAAAGAAAACTCTCAAAATATGTAACTACCGAGCGATGTATCGCCTGCGAATTCGACGACGCCCTACTTTTGCCCTGCACAACCAACGTCTCGGTGTGAACTGACCCTTACTTGCCAACAATCAGAATTCTGAAATTAAATTTAAATGTTGACATTTTAAGTTTGAATTAAATTTAAATTTTGACATTGTAATTTTGAATTAAATCTCGACATTGTAATAAAAATTTCATTCAGATTTTGACATTGTAATTTCTTTATTATTTTTATTTTATATTGTTTGTCTAGTGCGACTAATTTTGTACGCTATAAATGGCAAAACATGTAGCTACCTCATTATAATTCTAAAACCTGTATACTATACTCATGTTTTACAAAATAAATTTCTTATCTTGTCTTATCATCATCGTCCTGCCCTTACCCCATGTTACTTGGGGTCGGCACAACGCATTTTTTTTCCTCCTTTCTGACCTGAAAGTATCACCCGTCATGCTACCACTGACTCCCTTCTCTTTCATAACACTTCTCACACAAGCCATTCATCTAACTTAGACCTCCATCTCCCTCTCCATCCATCCTCATTCATATTTGTCACCGGAAAATTGTAAACGCCGTGAGATTGTAAAATATCGTAAGACACTGACTCCTGAACACAGGTACCACCTAGCTCAGGAGTCAGGGCTTCAATTGAAATGTAACACCTTTATGTCAATAACACTTTATTATTAACACTATATAGCGTGAAATTGTAAACAATTTTTTTCTCAATAAGACACGGATGTATTGGAAACTATTGAATTTGGATGGTACCTATTGATTGTATTCGAAATATTTTTTTCATAATATATCGAAATTATAATCTAATGAATATTTTTACAAAATAACGAAGTCTGAAATTTTCCGGTGACATATTCAAAACTCTTTTAATAAGATGCGTTTCGTACCTCATCTTCACATGACCATACCAAGACAAGCGATTCCCCTTCAACTTTTCTGCCACTGCCGCCACTTTTCACTTCATTTTATTATGACAAAGACCTTATTTATTATCCTTAAGGTTCTTATAGACCGAATGTTTCTTTTCAGACCCTGGTTTTACTTCTGGAGTACAGAATCCCACAGTACCTATACGAACAGTTTTCGTTTTCTGGCTACAAGGAACCAGCGCAGACGTTCAACGTTCATAATGTAGCGCAGGAAACAGCTTACGTCCGGACAGCTATTCGAGAGAGTAACTAGATTTATATCTTACTACCAACTATTACAAATGCGTAAGTTTGGATGGATGGATGGATGTTTGTTACTCAATCACGCCAGAACGGCTGAACGGATCTGGATGAATTTTGGCACAGAGATAGATTAGTCTTGAGTTAATTTCTGACATCACGCGGACAAAGCCGCTGTCAGAAAGTAGTATATACAACGTGTAACAGCATAAATGCATTAATATAATGCATGCATAGTAAAAGTTGTTCATAATGATGAGTACAATGACCAAGGGGTCATTGTACTCATCATTATAAACGCAATACCTCTTTATTGCGTTTATTCTGTTACACGTTGTATGTCACCGGAAAATTACAGACTCCGTAAGATTGTAATAAATGTTTATTAGATTATAATTTATCGATACATTATGAAGAAAAAAGTTTTGTATACGATAAATCCCATGCAAATTCAATAGTTTCCAATATGTCCGTGTATTATTAAGAAAAACGCGTGACACAACTAGGCCACCGGTATTCACGCGATGTTCGCTTTGTATTAGTACGACGTCTTTATGGCCTGCGCAGACTGGCGGACGGGACGGCAGAGGATTTTTAATTTATCAATTGAATTTAATAGTTATCCAATCGAAATAAGGTACCTATTTAGTTTAGTATAAATTTCACTGCTGAGTGATCGGCCTCGGAGCATCGCAAAGCAGATTCTGGCCGATCACAGATACTTGAAATATATACTATTGTGTCCCACTGCTGGGCAAAGACCTCCCCCATATCCTTACAAACATTCTTTTCTTGCGCCACCTCGAACCAGCTACTTTATTGTACACCAAATAAAACACACATACAGAAAATCTTAAACTAAAAAACATACAATTGGCGGCCTTATCGCATTCCGAGATCTCTTCCAGGCAACCTGGAATGGATAGAGATAGCCTGGACACGAAATGGGGTTGCACTTGGTATAACCAAATATAAAGTTTACATAGAACAAATAGAAATAAAGCCATACAATATACCAAAATTGATACATAAATACATACATATGTTAAATATATAAGTAAATAAATATGAAACAATAATTATTAAAATTACAATGAGAAAGGAATCACAGTGACAAGTAGTGTTCCATAACAAGTCTTTTAAAAACAGGCAGCAATTGTGTACGTTTAATTGATACTGGCAATGCATTCCATAGACGAGCGGCCTGGACTGTAAAAGACTTATCTAAAAATGTAATGGAATGCTTTGGCATTTTTAGTCTCAAGTTATCTGATGGCCTAAGAAAGTTCGTGTGAGTATCGCAAAGAAACTGGGAGCGTTTCTTTAGATAAAGAGGAGTGGAAGAGGAAAAGAGCACATACCTAATACAAGTGGGAAAGAATATGAGCATTCCAGCGAAGGCGAATTGGTAACCACTTGAGTTTAACTCGGAATTCGGATACGTGGTCATACATTCGCAAACCAAATATAAACCTTTTGCAAAAGTACAACCTTATTTCGATTGTATAACTATTCAATAGGGAATATGCATGCATTTTTATTACTTATTATCCCTAGTAAATAACTGTGATAGAATTTTTAAAATACCTTTTATCAATGTTGAAGTTATTAAGCTTCAAAGTTGATTATTGAATTAGAAAGATAAGTCCGATACCAAATCCGACGTCAAATACTATGACGCCTATACAGCTGCCATAGAAAACAGCGTTTCCGCGAGGGGGACAGATATATTTGTTTAAAATAGTTATATCTCGTTTACAACGCACATATTATAATTTTGTATATTTCTAAATAAAACTTTTTTTCATGCATATTCCCTATTCAATTGGTAAATTAAAAATCCGCTGCCGCCCCGTCCGCCAGTCTGCGCAGGCCATAAGACTCTTAAGTTTCACACCTTGAAATATGAAGTTTTTATTTAGACTATAATCATTTCAGAACGTTATGAGGAAAACGTGTTACTAGTTAAAAATGTACATAAAGACTTCAAGACTGCGAAGTTTATTAGAAAGAAAAAGACTATTGAAAAATTGAACGTCGTTCGGGGCGTTAGTTATGCGACAAATATTGGTGAGTCTTTGCCTTTCCAATGCATGTTTAATGGTACCTAAATTCTTAGTATTTTCCTAGCAACCTGTAGCGGCATCAATGCCGCCACATGAAAAACTAAGAAAGCGAAATTTGTATGGCAACAAAAAGATCCGCCGCGCCATCTACGACGAACTAACATCGAAATCCTGCATCGCGCAAGCAAAGTTCTCCGTGCGATTTTAACATATACAACAGTCCGAATATCAAGTATCGGGACTTTACTCTCTGTACCGCATACCAACGCAACCCACTATCGCGGATAGAATCTGGATGGTGCTTATACAACAAACGGTAACAGAATAAACGCAATATGAACAACTTTTATTATGGGACCAATCCCGAAATAGCGAAAAAAAATTATCAGTTCAGTATATTTTGTCCAGTTATGCGCTCATAAACACTGTATGGGGCAGTCGATTTTTTTTTCGCGATTACGGTATTGGTCCCGTAGTGAAAGTTGTTCATAATGATGAGTACAATGACCCCTTAAGAGGTATTGCGTTTATTCTGTTACACGTTGTACAGTAACGTGGGAATTGGCTTTTTTTTTTGTGAGTGGCTGCTTAACCGGGCTTGCCTGTGGTGGCCTTAATATAATATTAAAGCCTCCAGGCAGGGCTTATAAAAAACTTACAAACTAAGCGACTACATGCTAAGGGCACCCCCTGTGGGGTATGGGCCTCGGCTTAGGGCGTTGCTGGGGGGAGGACAGCTAGGGACGGGCTGGATCGAACATGGGAAAATGACTTGAGAAAAGCGAGGCCTATGCTCAGTAGTGGACGAAGTCGGGCGTTGGCTGATGTGATAATGTAAGCAACCCGCCCGCTGTTCTCCCACGACATATACATATATATTTAGGGTTCCGAACAAAGAAATATAAAAAAAAACAGTTGTTAATTATATCTATGGTTCCGAACGTCCATATTTATATTTGTCTTTACTGTTGATAGGCACTCATTTGACCACTATATCACCTGTTGATAAGCGATGATGTGGTTGAAGATGGAGCACGCTTGACGTAAATACTAGGTATCCGTTGTAGCTATCAGGTAACACAGACTCAGGCAGGGAATTCCACTCACAATCAATGTGTTCCCAAAACGTTTCGTGCGTGTGGGTGGTATGTCCGCCATGTACCGGTGGCGCATCGCCGTACGTCTTGTCCAATGATGTAACGGACTTGGCCGAAACTATGCAATTCCGTCGCACACTCTCCAAATTGCAACCGATAGAAAACCGACAGGCATAGACAGGAAAAACGGGACCCTTATAGGATCAGATGTGCATCAATCAATCAATCTGCTCCGGTTCTTTTCCCTCAGTTATACATATTTCTTATTAGCTTTTGCCCGCAACCGCGTCAAACCCTTAAATCAGCACAAATGTCAATTTCGAGAGGTTTTTTTTGCACGGAACCTTAGGTTTCTGTGACCTCTTTTCAACGTTTATTCTGCTACACGTATACTGTCGTATGCATATTTTCTTTAGTAAAAAGCTGTTATTCTTTTATTTCAAAAGCTATTTTAAATTAAAACTCATTTCTTTCTTTTCTTTTTTCTTCGTCTCTATTTTTTCGAATCATTTCAGGTGAATGCCTGGCCATAATAGGTCCACAGTCGGCCGGTAAGTCCTCGCTATTGAAAATGCTGGCTGGAACCATGGTCATGACTAGGGGCGACGCCCGCATAAACGGAATCCATATCAGGAACGATCGAATGAAGGTAAGAGGTTTTTGAATGTACTAGTTACCTATGCGCAAAAATTGTATTAAACTTCTCTGAATATTAAAAACCGGACAAGTGCGAGTCAGACTCGCGCACCGAGGGTTCCGATCGAGTCTTGATTTTTTCCGAGTATGCATTACCTACGGAATTTTATAAACTATAGAAAGCAAAATATGGCAGGTAAAATTGAAGGACAAACTTAACTTTTGGTGAAAATATGTTCTCCCATACATCAATGTACGTCACGGTCAATTCATCAACCGAAAATTTGAGTTTGTAATCGTAAAAAATGTTTTTTATATGATGAAACTATAAATACCCAATTTTCAGACTTTTTCCCGTACTTTGTACTCTAAGATCTATCTTCTTGCCAAATTTCATGAATCTAGGTGAACGGGAAATTCCCTATTAATTTTGATTCCCTTGAGAGTGTCTAAATATACGTTTTTTGCGGCATAAACGGCCGTATCTTTCTTTTAACGTTAACTTAGAAGTTTGATTTTTTCACAGCTTCAAGGGACTGTAAACTTGAGTATATGGTTTTTTTATGGTTAATTTCAATTTGATACTTCCACGCGTTCCCGAGATAAAGGGTGTTGACAGACAGACAGACAGACGGACGGAAAACAAAGTGATCCTATAAGGGTTCCGTTTTTGACAGCAACGATGACAACTTCAAACGTAACTTTAGGCCTTCTTAATTGTGGATGGTTTAAAAAATCCTTTGACAAATAGTTCTGTGCAAAGACGAATTGATGTAATGGCTGAAAATATTGTGAAGAGTCAATTGTGCAATTATCCTCTGAAGACTAGTCAATTCTCAATTCAGTTGAATGAGTCCATTTTACCAACTAATGGAGCATTGTTGTTGTCTTACGTGAGGTTTATTAAATATGAGAACATGTGTCAAGGAATTGCTAGAAATTTAGAGACAGATACAAAAGGAATAACCATATTATGCCTTTCATACACTAGACAAGTTTTGTGATGAGACAGAAATATCCTTGAAGAATATTCTATCTCAGAGATTTTTTTTTCAAAGCTGATGTGGGTATGCACCGAGGTGTGGTCGCATTGAACAAGGGACTCACCCCGTTGTCCATGGCTATACCGGTGCAAACCGGTAATACTTACTACAGATGATCACAAGGAGGTATGGAAAGGCAAGGAGCTTTACGGGCGCTTCTACAACGCTCTTCACGAACTTCCGCTCTTCCCGGCGTCTGTATCCTGGCTACGTTTCGGCGACCTCTTTGGGCAAACTAAAGGTTTTGTCTGTGCGATTATGGACGAAGTTATCCTGACGAATAACTACCGGAGGCATATTATGGAGGATGGGACGGTTGACGTGTGTCGGGCATGCCACTGTCCGGGTGAGTCCAACAGACATATTATCTCTTGTTGTTCTCGTCTGGCTAACGGCGAGTACTTGCAAAGGCATAACCGAGTGGCCAGGATAATCCACCAGCAACTTGCTTTGAAATATCAACTTGTGGATTCCAAAGTACCGTATTACAAGTATGTGCCCGACCCAGTTCTCGAAAATGACCATGTCACGTTGTACTGTGAAAGGTCTATCATCACTGATAGGACTATTGTTGCCAAATAGCCGGATATCGTGGTGATAGACCGATTAGCGCGCCGCACAATGATAATCGATGTTACCATCCCGCATGACGTGAACCTCGTGAAAGCTGAGAAAGAAAAACAAATCAAGTACCTCGACTTAGCACACGAGGTTGTCGACATGTGGAATGTGGACTCGGCAGTCATTGTGCCGATTGTCGTTACGGCCAATGGCCTGATGGCCAAAAGCTTCGACGACCATCTGTCGAAGCTGTCGTTGCGCGGTTGGGTAAAGGGCCTGATACAGAAGGCAGTACTCCTCGATACGGCTCGTATAGTGAGGAGGTTCCTTTCTCTGGGGCCCTAACCACCGGTAGCTTGGACCCTGCCCCCGACACCGGCGGACTACTATTTCTTATATTTTTAAATGTTTTTTTTTTGTTACAACTGTTTTTATAAAAAGAAATATTTAACAATGTAAATGTAGTAAAGAAAATTGAATAAACGAAATAATAATAATATACCCGGCATAAAAACCTCATGGTGCGATTATTTAAAAAAATAATTCATTATTAGGTACAGTAAAAATAAATAATCCATTAGAATAATAATTATGAAACAATGTTAATAATGTTTACGTGCCAAAAAGATGTTGCCGTTCCATTCCGCGCCGTCTTTGGAACATAAGGCTCGGACCTCGGACAGTGCTCGCTACAGGATGTTTCAAACTACGTCAGGCGTCATGATAATTAATAATATTTTATTTTTAATCAAGTGTTCATAAACATCATTTTTTTTTAAAGACGAAGTGTGCTGCCGTTGTAAGACTAAAATACTATAGTATAGACTAAAATAGCACCGTGTATAGGTGGTAAAAACAAGTTTTATATTATACATAGGTACATATAAAACTTGTAGTACGAGCTTACCCTTGAACGCAGGTGTTTTACTATGATTTCGATCGAATTAATGTTTCGACTTTATTATATACTTACTTGGTACAATGTTGACTGGTCGACAGCGTCTTTTCATAAGTAGATACTAATTCTGTAATATAAAGACATTGTATAAATCAATAAAAAAGCTCATCCGTGGAGTTTCTTGCCGGTTCTTCATCATAATAAAATACCAATTTGGACCGTGCGGTAGTAACACAGGTATATGTGAAATAAAATACTTTGAAATTTGATTTCTTCCATTTCCAGTACATTCATAAGATCAGTTTCTCTTCAAGAACCGGTGGTTTGGACAACTTTATGACCGGTGCACAGAACTTGGTGTTTATAGCCAAACTAAAGGGATACCCCGAAGAACTGGCCATGATGTTTGCTTATAAGGCACTAATGAATATGGGTAAGGAGTAATGATTAAATTAAGAAATATCAGTGATCGGAGTAGGTAGAGCTTTTGGGCCAATATCCACAAATTTTGGTATATATATATATTAATATGGACATAACACTGGGATCCCATTTTAAATGAATGGATAAATTAAAATATAAAGACATTCAGATTAGTTAAAGATTAATGTAGCCAAGCATGTGTATTTAATTAGTTCCTAAATTGTATAAATGCAGGTTTTGTGACTGAATATAACAAATATAATCAGTAAACTTTTTTGTCTTTACCAACCTTACCTAAAAGTTGTGGCGAGAGGACCTGGATGTTCCGTGCGGTCTGGTACGAGGTGGCGCGAGAAAATAATTCCTGGAACGACTTGGGAAGACCGTTGCCTAGCAGTAGGACAGTGAGGGTTTACTATAAAAACCTTTTCTATGTAAAAAATCGACCTAACTAACGTCGTGTACCACCGTAGCAATCTAATGTTATGCGATTAAATCAAGTTTTATCTAATATCAGATATTATGCATACCATATGTATATGTCACCGGAAAAGGGCAAACGCCGCAATATTGTAAAATATCGCGTGAAATTGTAAACAATTTTTTCAAATAAGATTTTGTTGAATTTGGATGGGATTTATAAATTATAATCTAATCAAGATTTATTACAATCTTCCGGAGTCTGCAATTTTCCGGTGACACACACATACACACGAGTGCTTCTAAAAATAATTAACAACCTTAAAAATAAATATTTTTTAATCCCAGTCTATCCCGACATCCCGGCATGTCCATACTATGAAAACATGTCGCAAAAATACCAAATTGCTCTGCCTGCTCTCTGATCACTGGTATAACAGTAGAACAGCTATGTTGATATATATTTTTTCCTCCTCCTTTGCTGTTATTTTCTGATTAATTTCGTTGCGGGATCTAAGATGGTTTAATCGTTTCTCCGGGACTCGTCGAGCTTCATTGACTCGGCGTTTTTCTGGTGATCACCACTGATGATTCTGACTTTCAGGAGTTGCAGTGGTTGCGACAAGGGGGCCGCCCCCCTTGTCGCAACCACTAACCCAAAAAGTTAGTGTATGTCCTTATACCGCGTTGTCTTTGGAGCTGACTCCTTTGGTTGATGAAGCGTGATGATCAAATCCAGACTCACAACATAAAATCGTCAACAATAGCTTCGTAAAAAAAAGAAAAGGTTCCTTAAGCCTCTGTGGTATTTTTTAAAATCGTGGTGTCTAAACAATCAGATAAATAAAAAATACTCGCTTACTTTTTTACTTCAGATTTTTTTTGACCGGAATTAATCAATCTTTATAAGAGTGATGTAAAAAATTCTAACTTGATAAAAAAACCCGTATTCCAATTCAAGTTTTTGAGGAACCCAAAACCCTATAAATCAGCGTTGAAGTTGAAAAAGGAAAACAAAAAACAAATTTGTAGCTCTGTGTTATAATTTACAAGTTTTAATAAATAAATATAATATAATATATAAACAAATATAAATATAATATAAACATAATATTAAATTAATTTTTGCATACCAAATTTTGTAAAAGCATTATTTGATAAGAATAACTATGGAGTTTCTTGTCCGTTCTTCTCCATAAGAATCTACCTTTCCGAATGGACAGTAGAGTCACTTTATTAATGTTATATTATTATTTTACTGAACTTAATGGCCTAATTGAAATAAACTTTTTGACTTTGACTTAAATATACACGAACAATATTTAATCCACCAGGTCTCCTTATCAATGACCCACTTGTATCAAACTACAGTAGCGGTAGCTTACGGCGCCTATCGCTATGCAGCGCCTTGGTACTAGGTCCGACTGTGGCCTTCCTCGACGAGCCTATGAAGGAGGTCGATGCCAGCAGCAAGCCGCTTGTTGCTAACGCGCTGCTGCGGCTGAAGGGGCTGCCGGCGTCGGTTATAGTGGCTGAATCAACGTGAGTATTTATCCTAACTAATATACAGGACGATATTGTTGCCATCGCGGGTAGAACCTGGATGAGGCTGGCATCGGAACGTGGGGATTCTACATATCTGCCTGTTTTGTCCCAATGCTAGGCAAAGGCCTCCCTCTACCTTTTAAAAACAACACTGTCATTTGCAATATCGGGCCAGTCCTTCCGGTAGGAGCCGAGCTGCCCGCCATCTTCGGTTTGGTCTGCCGCGATGTCTTTTGGCATTTAATGGGAGCCATTCGGTGGTTCTTTTGGCCCATTTCTCGTCTGACATGCGGCAGATATGTACGGCTCAGTCTCACTTAAGCTTAGCGGCATTCTGGGCAACGTCCATGATTTTGGTTTCGGAGCGCAGAGTTGTGTTCCTTGCACGGTGCGAGAGACGGACCCCAGGATACTACGCTCCATGGCTCGATGGCAAACCTCGAGCTTGGACCTCTGCTGACACTTCAGCAGAGGTCCAAGAGGTCCAAGAGGTCTTTGACACTTCAAAGACCAGGTTTGTGCACCATATGTGAGAATGGGGAGAATGTACATGACCATGTATATCTCTCCTTTTGAAGATCTTTCATTGACCAATAGCTCCTCCAGGCGCTCACGGTGCGTCGAATAACTTCTTTGTCTTGTCGCGCCTGGTAGCCAAATACAATCTCCTCATCCTCAATGTATAGATTTTTTCTGTTGCTGTTCGTCATGAGTTTGGTCTTTGACATGGGGGTTGGCACAAGAAAAGAGAGGCCTATGCTTAGCAGTAGATGAAGTCGGGCTGTGGATGATGATGATGATGACGATGAATAAACAGGGTGAGTTTAATAGTGGGCGTAAATGGCCAAATGCGAAACTATGCGGAATAGTGAAACATACAGAAAGAAAGAAAAACGAGTTTATATGCGACAAGCATGACGCATACCAAAAAAATAAAAATAAACTAAATTACAAATTACATAACTTGCATAAAGTTAGGAAGATATGCGTCACATTCGCGCAAAACGGCCATCACTTATGGAAACTGAAACGGCGTCATTAGGTGTTAGGAAAATCAATGTTCATAAAAACTCAGCAGGAATCGTAAAGAATATTTTGGAATAAAAACACACACTTTATTAAAACTGTTGGCTAAAGTGTCGCTAGTAAGGATCAAATTCTGGGTAGTATGACACATACACATGGCATACTAAAGGAAAGAGCTAATGATGTGATTTTATTTTTCATTAAAATCAGGCCCAAGACTCTTTTGAGTATTTTTCGTTTTTCCACATAGTTTCGCATTTGGCCATCCTAGAAAAATTCTCCCTGTATACATATTTGTAATATTATAAATGCGAACATTTTCTGGGAACATTGTACTTTATAGATTAGATACTCGTATTCAGCTGAATCCAGTTTGACTGGAAGCCGACCCCAATATAGTTGGGAAAAAGGCTAGGCAGATGATGATTGTAGTTTAGGTATTGATTAACACTTTCTGAATGCACATTATGTACTCTGACCATTTTCGTTTCAGATTGGATTGGCGTCTCCTCGAGCCGGTCTTCAACCGCATAGCAATCTTGGCGAAGGGACAGTTCGCAACTTTAGGACCAGCTCAGGAGATCCTGGAATCAATAGCCAAAGGGTACTCGGCCCGGATCAAGATTAGAATGGTCACAGCCTATAGGAAGGACAGATTCTTAGGTGATGATGATTCTACGGGATGTGAGTATTTTTGGTAACTGAATATTAATCTTAACTCTTAAATGTGTAAGTTCTGATTATTTATTTATTCAGCTTTAATTACTCTTTGCACTTACAGTACGAACCAACACGTACATAGAGTCATAATCAAAATCAAAACCGGGCTCGAGACTCCTTATTATTTTTCGCTGTTCCTCATTGTCTCAAATCTGGCCTACATCCCACTTGAAAAAATCAGTCTGTAAATATATGTAAGCAGAGAAGTATAACCCGAAGGATCGCCAAACTGAAGTGGCCGTGGGCAGGGCACATTGCTCGCAGAACAGATGGTCGATGGTGCCGAAAAGTTCTGGAGTGGTGACCGCGTACCGGAAGACGTAGCGTTGGAAGGCCTCCCAAGGTGGACCGATGACTTGGTGAGGGTCGCGGGTAGCCGATGCATGCCAGACGCACAGGACCGGTTGTTGTGGCGACACTTGAGGGCCTGTGTCCAGCAGTGAACGTCTTTCGGGTGATATGATGATGATGATGATGAGAGAACACAGGTCTCCTGTGTTCCAGCAGTTGGGAAATTATGCTCATGCTCTGCTTATCGTTTAAGCTCGTGACTAAATAATAACAGCCGCTGGGTACGATATTCGAGGTAAGGTTACCCTTGCCAAGTTCGGTCCGTGGTTGAGTGACCGTTTATTACATGCCAAGTTTCCTCCGTGCCTCGGAAAGCACGATAAGCTGTTGGTCCCGGCTGTCATTTGAACGGTCGATAGTCGAATCAGAAGCAGAAAATCGAACACCAGTCTTGAAACGTGGATCGTGTCACCCAGTTACTTGGTTGTTAAGGTCAGATGGGCAGTCGCTCCATGTAAAGTACTGGTGTTCAGCTACATTCGGTTAGGCTGTAGTAGTAAGGTACTGCTGACCCTAGGCAGATTGATGCTCTCCTTATCGTCAGCAGCGATCTTACCTTTGCGAGACCAAAGACGGCACATTTTTGCGAGGCACGGGATTGCAGGCCTTTGCGAGGCCCGGAACAGTAGGCCTTTTCGAGGCCCGGAACGGCAGACCTTTGCGAGACCCTTGTTAGGGTATTTCTGATAAGATTTTCGGCTTTTCCTAAGACTACAATTTTAAATACAATCAAAGAGCTACGAAATTTTTTAATGAAAAATATTGCAAAACTAAAACCAATTTTATGTCGTCGAATTCCTCAAATCTGCTGGCACTTATTAATACACATTACAATAAATCACTTTTTATTGCCAAAATAATAAAACGTTTCCAATATAAGATATTTTAAACTCGGGATGCGCAAGGCCCCTGCAAGAGCGGTTGCCCTGCTCGCCACCCCCTAAGGCCGCGACTGCTTATCGTTACAGCTGGAACAGAAATGGAACAAGAAGCGGAGACAGAAGATTACCCAGGGACAAGTCAAGCTGCTCACTCGGAGAAGAGTGTTATGTTCGCGACGACTTTGAATGACCTCAAGAAGGACTTCCTAACGACATTCAGCTCTAGCAAGCTTTGTAGAGAACATTTGGTAAGTTTAAATATTCTTCACAAAAATTTGTCCTGGGTGGGAGTCGAACCCACGACCTCCGGTTTAGCAATCAGGGTCACTAACCACTCAACCAATAGGTCAGTCAATTTGTTATGAAGTAATTTCAAAATGGCTAAAGACCAGACACGCGCGACGCAACAATGCGATAACGCGTTTTCACATACTTGTCGTATTGTCGCCACGTGTCTGTCTATCGAGGCCTTAATAGGGGTGAATGAAAGAACGAGGCATGTAGCACCGACTGCAGACTCCGTAAGATTGTAACAAATCTTTATTAGATTATAATTTCTCAATATATTATGAAAAAATAGTTTTGTATACAATAAATCCCATCCAAATTGAATGGTTTCCAATATATCCGTGTCTTATTAAGAAAAAATAGTTTACAATTTCACGCGATATTTTACAATCTTACGGCGTTTGCAATTTTCCGGTGACATATAAAGAAAGAAAGAAAGAAAATTGTATCACAAGATTTGTTGTTAGTAATACGGTCATTACAAAACACCTGGAAAAATATAATCTTTTCCATCCGCGCTGGTCCCATTGTAAAAATGTACCTGTGAGTTCTTGAATATTATGTTTTTATTTACAGGCAACGCTCAACAAAGATAAACGTTTTCTAAAATTCATGTTTCATAAAAAAGCCAGTTCTAACGAACCACACATTATAACACTTGTACTGCAAAAATCACCCTTACAGCTACGACATAAAGGTGCTGTCAATGTCAAGTTGCTGCAGCTGAGTGGTTGTCTGTTTCTTCAATTATATTATTATTATATATTATTATATTCCTTTATTCATTGTTTATACAGATAAATAACATTTTTAAATATTAAAATACAAAGATATAAAATATTTAAAAATATAAAAAATTGTAGCCCACCGGTATCGGGAACAGGGTCCAAGCTACCGGTGGTCAGGGCCCCTGAGAGAGGAACCTCCTAACTATGCGTGCCGTGTCCAGGAGTACTGCTTTCTGGATGAAGCCCTTGATCCAGCTGCCCAACGAGAGCATCTTTAGATGCTGGTCGAGGCTCTTGGCAATTATGCCATTGGCCGTCACGACTATCGGCACAATGACTGCTGTGTTCACATCCCACATGTCGACAACCTCGCGAGCCAAGTCAAGATACTTCGTTTGTTTATCTTTCTCAGTCTTCACGAGGTTCGCGTCATGAGGGACTGCTATATTTATTATTTTATTATTTAATTCCAGAGCATGCTGTTCTTCATCATTGAAGATGAATCTAAAATGCATCGGTACAGTGATATGTTTAGAAAGCTACAAGCATTGAAGGTGAAATACGGTGACTTGATAGAGGACTACTATCTTAGTTCAGTCACGGTTGAAGATGTTTTCTGGAGATTTCAATACGAAAAAGGGGCCTTGGAAAACATTTCTTCGACTACTTCACTCAAGGGGTTTAAAATAAAATAATGTTTGAAATAGGGGATAGTGAGGTGTCTTTCAAATACAAAGCGATCATCATTTTTTGATAAATCCGGAAGGCGCCTTCTGTTGGCGGGACATTTAAGAGCGCTTACTCCTCATGGTGTTTCATACAAACTTTCAAGTCCTTATTCTCGGTAATGAATGAATTGATTTTAATGAAACTTGGTATGCATACGCTAGATATCCAGGTTTAAATAGTTAGCGAGAAAATGATTGAAAACTAGTTTAGAGGGAGAGAGAGAGCGATTCAAAGTTTTCTATAGAAAGTGAGAAATCACTCTATCTATCGCACTGAACTCTTTTTCGAAAATGTTCTCGACTAACTGTTGGTGCTGCCACGCAGTCTGCTCAATAGGGAGGCGGTTCGCTTGCGCATTATACGCCTGAGGCTGAATGGAAAAATATGTTGGATACTGGACTAAAGTAACTAGAAATGGCTCGTCGGTAATGCCTAAACTGGCTTTTATAATTGAGGGGAATCTTTACAAAAGAGGATATTTTCCAAATTTAAAAATTTTTCAACTGAGGTGCCTGGAAAATGTTTTAATTTTGAAAGTTGGTTTTAAATTGTTTAGATTCTATATTTATAACCTAATATTTTGATAATATTATTACAAAAGTTTCGATGTGGATCGCGCCGGGAAAAGTATGGGATATTTTTGTCCCTCATTAGGACGTTTTATGCTAAAAAAAATTGAAATCGTCTCGTAGCAAACAATACCGCTCAAGTCATTTTACCTAACTTTACTGTAAATAGACTGTAGAGCGAAAAAACTGATTAATTTATTGTAATCAATGTGCGTGACAACTATTTGAATGTTGGCCTCGGTCTGTTTGATCGCCAAGAGTCAAACTGTTAGCTTGATCCGCGACAAAGGGTAAGAGTTCTGTCAAATGACTTCATCGAAGTAAAAACCACCGAATTGAGCGGTCTTGTGCGGCAATGACAGCACGTACCTAATTTGTTTGGAAACGAAGCCTAAGGTGGGAATTATTGCTGAATCACAGCGAAATGTTACTTGTTTACTATTATTTTATTCTTAATAATTATTTTATGGCATAAAAATGGTTGTTTCATTTATCTACTAATTTTTATTTCATCCAGTTTTAATTAACCTTGTACTTTTGTTAAGGTTAGATATGTACCCATAGATATAATAAACAAGTTGTTTTTTATACACTTCTCATCAAAAAAATCGAAACACTTTCGTTTTTATTGTTTTTGTCCTAATTTTTTACAAAAGAGAATTAATTCCATGAAAAAAAAAACATTATTGTGTAGCTGGCAGTTTGGTCATTACAGTAAGAAGAAAAAAATCAAAATTCGAAATTAGAATTTCATTTGTTTATCCTATAAATGAAATTAATCACTGTTTTGAGACAAATGTGTATTTAGGGTTGGAGTACGTTTCTCGTTTAAAAACTAAAATTAGCGCTTGTCTTTAAACTTTTTGTTTCTTATTTCATTTACTGTGACTTTGGGACGTCTGAAAAAACTTTTTTTTCTAAAACATATGGATACTTCGCCCGCAGAAGCCGCCCAAGTGGTGGCATTGCTGGATTCTGGACTTAGTCAGCGTGTTGTGGCTGCAAGATTGCATCTAAGCTTATCATCTGTTCATAGAGTCTACAAACGCTATCGGGAGACTGGTTCGTTCACGCGCCGTTCAGGATCTGGCAGGAATCGGGTCACTTCTGAGCGAGATGATCGATTTATTGTAACAACCTCTTTACGAAATCGACGCCTTAACGCTTTTCAACTGCAGCAGCAGCTTCGCGTTGTACGAAGAGTAGCTGTAAGTGACTCTACAATAAGAAGAAGGTTGAAGGAACGCGGATTGGCACCGCATAAGCCAGCGAATGGGCCGAAATTAACTGCAGACCATCGAAGAGCGCGCCTTAACTTTGCACGCGAGCACCTAACTTGGTCATACCTTCAGTGGAGCAAAGTACTGTTTTCTGATGAGTGTAAAATTATGCTGTATGGTAACGACGGAAGGAACAAGGTCTACAGAAGAGATGGAGAACGCTTTGCACAATGCTGCATTGAAGAAAAGGTCAGCTATGGTGGCGGTTCGTGGACGGTTTGGGGAGGAATCAGCGCCGACGGTAAGACAGAACTTGCCTTTGTATCTGGGCCACGGCTGCCTGCACTAAACTCTCATCGGTACATCGAACAGTGTCTTGAACCTCATGTGATGCCCTATGCACATTTTATTGGCAACGACTTCATATTCATGCACGACAATGCTAGAGCTCACACCGCGGGCGTCGTACGAGATTATCTTACCGAAGTCGGTATCTCCATTATGGTATGGCCAGCAAGAAGCCCGGACATGAATCCCATTGAACATCTATGGGATGAATTAAAGAGACGAATTCGAGCAAGAGATCCAGCCCCAGAAACACTTAGCCAGCTGCAAAATGCAATCCAAGAGGAATGGGATAATATACCACAACATGTGATCGTGACTCTCATCCGATCGATGAAGAACCGTATGGAAGCAGTAATAAGAGCTCGCGGAGGGAATACAAGTTATTAAATAAACGTTTCTTACATTTTTTTTCATTTACGCGTGTTGTTTTACCCATTTCCTTCATATTCCATACAGGGTAAAAATTACTCATTATACAAAATACGAAACCTATGAAGACTTAATTTGAATTTAGAACATTAACATTAGGATTTAAAAACCTCATACTACTCACTATTAAATGACATTTTACATTTATTCCTAAATATACACATTTTTCTGATAATCCTTATCAAATCATAAACTGCGAGGTGTTTCGATTTTTTTGATGAGAAGTGTATTTCTATGGTAGGTACCTAACCGCTAGATCTTCGCTTTTTTAAATTACGATTGTACTCCTCATGTTTTGTTCACCCAGTATGTGGCCACTTGGGCCGCTGTATCATTAGCAGATATCGGAATAGGTAGACTATATATATATTTGACGACACGGTTGGTGCAGTGG
The DNA here is from genome assembly GCA_002192655.3 of Mamestra configurata. NCBI lineage: Eukaryota > Metazoa > Arthropoda > Insecta > Lepidoptera > Noctuidae > Mamestra > Mamestra configurata. The sequence goes on from NDFZ01005333.1 coordinate 393,947, forward strand.
TTGAGCGATTGACTGCTGCGCTGCGTGTCGCGGGTTCGATCCCCGCACGGAACAAATATTTGTATGGCCCACAGATAGTTGTTCCGGGTCTGGCTGTTTATGTATGTGATTTTATATGTTTGTAAACGCGATACAGGAGAACGTCCTAGTGTGGGGCAACGTTTTAAAATATATATATATGCCTAATGTTCGTGGAAGTAAGTAACATAGAGTTGATAATACCTCCTCTAAAATCCAGGAGGCAGTCAAGGCCTTTTTTTTATTTTGATGTCGGGGGGAAATCCTCGTGGATGTCCTCTGCCCTGGGGCTGGCGGAGGGGCCTGTCAGACTCTTACTGACTAAAACCACCCCGGTGGTCCATCTCCCACCTACGCCGGGGATCGCGGGAACGCACACGACTTCCGTAATCCCCGGCTGAGGCAGTCAAGGCCTCATTCAACTTGCATGCGAGTTGCTTACAGGTACATAGGTGGCTTAAGAACTGGGAACATTCCAGTAGGCCACGAAAGGACAAACATTTAATTAGGTAGGTACAAGGTCTTGACCAAACCGATTGTTACTCGTTCTAGTGAGTGATAATGGCTAAAAAGAAAATAGAATTATTTGTGGAAATCCACAATGAAAAAGAATTTGATAACGTAATTAAGAATAATTTGGATCAACTTATTTGTAAGTATTGTCCTATTATTTGGGGTCGGTCAGATAGCGCTACGTTGCAAGTTTGTTATAACATAAAACACTTTGAGCTAACGTTCAAAAACGTCTTCCAAATACTACTACTACTATATGGAAGACCATTGTACACTGTCAATCTCCAGTCCATAATAAGATCCCAGAGACCGCAGACCTTACTTATTTTCTCAGTAACAAAATATGTGGTATAGTGTGAAAAAAAGCTACATGAATCCATTTACTCACTTTTGGCTTTGGGATCTTAGTCCACTAGGGCCTGGGAAACCTGGGATCGATAGTTCAAAATTTTAAGGTAATACATTCAGACTTACTTGTATTCGTTTGAGCGACAAATAATGCGTCTGAGCCGTCTTTGACAATTCTTGATCGAAGGGCGACGTCCTATGACAAAGCGATCAGCGTGCGAATACGTGTACGTTATCATTGCGTTCATTTGATGGCAACCTGAACGCGTCGTCGCGCAGGTAGAGGGCGCTTTCCGGTTTTGCCAATCAAATCGGTAGCTCCCACTTGTTCTATAGCACATGACGTCATCGGACTAAATAAGACAAAATATTGTCCCGAAACAAATTACCGCTTTTTTTTTCAAATATACATATACTAAAATATTTTTTTTTTTCTTGATGGAAAATCATCAATTACCTCCTTCTGCTCTGGGCGGAATGGAAGGGAGTGGACTCTTACTGACTAAAACCCATCCGTGTTCCTCCTATTGCCCTTTGCGTTTCAGGACCACGGTAACTCTTTCGAACAAATTCCGCAACCCTGGAAAACTTATTAACACTACGATCGCGTATTTGCGCGATGATAACTCTGTGTTAGGGCAAAGCGACGCCACGTTGTTAATCTTTATAATTGTAATTATAGTAGATATAAATAAACTAAGTAAAATAAAAATACAACCTGTAACAGAATAAACGCAATACCTCTTAAGGGGTCACTGTACTCATCATTATGAACAACTTTTACTATGGGATCAACCCCGAAATCGCGAAAAAAAAAACAGCTGTTCAGTAAATTTTGTCGAGTTATGCGCACAGAAATGTATTGTCTATTTTTTTTGCGATTTCAGAGTTGGTCCCATAGTAAAAGTTGTTCATAATGATGAGCACAATGACCCCTTAAGAGATATTGCGTTTATTCTGTTAGAGGTTGTATACATATTCATATAATTATGTGTTAAAAAATTAAGCTGTCTTTTATTTGTATCTATAATGTGTGTCTGTGTGTGTGCCAAATTGACTAGTTTTCTTTCTTTCTTTGTTAGGTGCAGAAATATACAGTTGTGCGTTCGGGTCGTGCTCAGCCCTTGACAGACTCTTCAGTACTATGAAGATGGATTGGAGCAATGGTAAACTGATATTGTTGAAGGTAAGCGCGCTACATTTATTTAACAGTCCTTATTTTTTTAAGTACATTCCTTATGTATACGCAAAGGATGTTCAAATTTTATCTGATGTGGCCAACTAAAATTTCATTAGAGTAGCTCTTTACTTAAATATTTTAATTCATTGACATAATAAAATTTAGGATCAGAATAATAGGTAAATGTTTTTTTTACAGGTTCCCTCAGATGAAATAGAAGTGCTGCGAAGATTTCGCGATCACAGTGAACCAGTCTACATGTTTATTTTAGTACGTTTTTCATATAATTTTTAGAAACGACCTGTATTTTTAAATAAGTACCTATATTTTAATACATATATAAGAGTGTAGCAGTTTGCCAGTTTTCTTTATCATGAAGTCAATAAAATATAATTATTTATTTTATTTTATTTTATAATTGTATATTATATTGTTAAAATATTAACAGAACGCGAAAGTAACAAAAGTATTCCGTGGTGTGGACACAGTAAAGTTTGCTGAGGTAACCAGGAAAGAGCTGGATTACTACAACCAGTTGCAAGCCCGGCTTAGTGCGGACATGTTGAGCCAGGAGCAAGAAGGGGTGATGCCGCACCGGTCAGTGTACGAGCTGGATGAAGCTACCCCGGATGAAATGGTACGTAAGCTGCTAAAATGGCTTTTTGTAGGAGTCCGAGAAAATTAGAAAAATTTCGCGCATTGCGAATTTTAAACGTCAATCTGCAAACAAGGACATAAAACAAGGAGGGGAAATCAACAAATTACTTCTTCCGCTCTGGGTGGAGCGGAAGGGCGTGTCAGACTCTTACTGACTAAAACCCATCCGTGTTCCTTCTAAAGCCCTTTGCGTTCCAGGGCCGCGGTGACTCTTTCGAACAAATTCCGCAACCCTGGCAAACATTAACAATACCTGTACTCGAGTCCGCAGACCCCAAAATAATTTATTGCGCATATTAAAAATCGCAGCGATATTTTAATGCTTACATAAAAATAAAATAGTTGAAATAAGACACGCCAGAAGGTAGGATTTTATTCCATTCCTCGAAGAGTTATTCAGAGATGCACAGTATTTCGAATTTTCGCCAGCTTGTTCTTAGTCCCATATTTAATGGTCTAAGATCCCATATTGAAGGGAGTTAGTAAAGAAAGAAAAGAAAAAAAAAAATATTACGAGTATACTATCTCGAATTTGGAGAAAAAGGATTGTCATTTTTCCAATAAAAAATTTAGTAGGTATTATTGTCTTTGGTCTGAATATATCATGGTAACATCTCTTACACCTAACAAATAAACGATTTTGGTTTGGTTTTGAGTACCAACGCTAACCCTAAACCGAGTTTTTTTTATCTGCCCTCTGTCAACGCCCGGACGTGCGCTTGCTACGGGCCGGGAAAGCACTCGAAATCTCCAATGCCCTTTCCGCTGCCTCCTTCTGCGACATGATATTTTCGCAGAAGGAGATCACCACGTCCCAAGACACTGCACTGCCGACCATAGAACAACACAATAGCCGGCAGCGACAGATCGCTTACTCGCTTCCTACTTCCACGAATTGTATCTGGATCATGGCAGCTGACTCCACGACTTGCCTACCTACTCCACGTGACAAAGTACTACAGACCTTCAAACAAGAAACTACACGTCTAAAACTGTTTTATGTGCCATGATTAAAACTATGCTAATCTGCATGACACATGCAAGGTAAAATTACATTATGCCACCGACGCTAAATTACATGGAAATTGGTAGCCGCATTGTGAACAGGACAATTTACGGAACGTTTGTGCATTTAAAAATGGGTAATCAGATGAGCTGTGTTACTGCGTTTATCACATTCGACAGTACTAGTCTACTCTACTGGTACTCATTTCTACACGGGTGACGTTTAATTCATTGGAAGTCTTTTATGGGTACCTACTCATAATTATATGCACTGCTGTGACCCAATCAAGGACGCATAAATAAAAAATAAAATTTGGGGGACACGGTAAACATAAGAAAAATGACTAAACTGTTCCGTCTGACATTTCAAATAAAAGGGGGTAATGTGATGTCCTCAATTATATTTTATTTCATTACAATAAATATCTTTGGAGTTGTCAAGATATTCAAAATCAAAAGTCATTTATTCAAATTAGGCTGAGTGCCAGCACTTTTTGAACGTCAAAGTTCTACATAAAGATAGTCCCCCAAAACGCCCGCCCGTCACCATAAAATAGTGGAAAATTGCCATCCACTTCTTATCTCCGAAACAACTTTTTTTTGTATATTCTTTAATACAAAAAAAAATACAAATAATTGTTTTGATAGAATACAGGAAAACTTATAAGAAGAGTAACTTTTAAAGTATTGATTAAAGAATATGATTCTTTCGAAACCCTTTGCTTGTCCGGTTTTTTATATATGTACACAGCCGCAAGGGTCGATCTTCAAGGTTAAGCAACGCTTGCCAAGGTTGGTCTGTGGATGGGTGATCATCTTAACACATCGAGACTCTTCCGTGAATCGGAAAGCACGTTAAGCCGTCGGTCCCGGCTGTTATTTGTAGATCTTTGGCAATCGTTACGGATAGTCAGAAGCCAGAAAACCTGACATCAGTCTTACCAAGGAGTACCGCGTTACCCACTTAATGAGTTGTGGAGGTCCGGTAGGCAGCCGCTCCTTGTAAAATACTGGTATTCAGCTGAATCCGGTTTGACTGGAGCCGACCCCAATATAATTGGGAAAAGGCTAGGTAGATTTTTATTAAACTGGTGGTGTCTGATGGCATACCCAAAACCGTTTGTTATCAACTCCTGCGAATATGTCATTCACGTTCGTACATTTTTTGTTTCTCAAATAATTTATCTCGACATCAGATTTAGGCCGTTTCACGATATAGCAGTCAGCTGTCAGAATTTTGCAGACCCATGCAAAATTTATGTGTTTTGCGGATTTATGGCACGCGCATGATATACTGAGGTTTTACTTTATTTAGATGTACCGTTTGATAATCTGTTAGAACCAAAAAATAAAAATGTTTTGGTCTCCTAAATTAACTTGGTTCCTACTGGTCAAACTCCGATACTCGTCATAAGAATACGGTGTCGTCATAAATATACGTAACGACTACAAACTGAAGACAAATTTTCGTACTTAAAAAAAGGCGTTTCGCAATAATTTAAATCACAATATTCCCTACATTTTTAGAAGTTTTTGACATTGATTGTGGATTGTGGTGTTTTCAACTGCATTTTTTTAAAACAAGCTTTTCATTGCTTACTACTCTTCAAGCCCTTTCGTTTGATACCCATATTAAGGGGGTTGAGAAAAAATATGTAATCTGCCATCTTGGAGCGGCGGCCATATTCAAATAATTACAATATCATGATTATATCGTACATTGTATTGCCACCAGAACTAAAGGTGTATGCAAAAATTTCAGCTCAATCGGATACCAACAAATGCTCAAAAAATGGTTTGCAAATTTTGACGGACAACTTACATTATACATGAACAGTGCAAATTATTTTTTTTTTAACTTGCACTGTTCGTCGTATGTATGTAATTTGTCCGTCAAAATTTGTAGGGGTCAAAGGGACTCGTATTTATAAACAAGCTTAAGGCTTAAGGTTGAAATATTTTCAGGATAAATATGACTAAGGAGTCAAAGGGTCCAAGGGGGAAAGTGATTGAGTCCCTACCTAGAAAGTTTAAAAAATAAAATCAAGGAACAAAAGGTCTAAGAGGGAGTTGTTATATAATTATATAAATAAAAGCTTGTAAATAAATACGAGTACCTCTGATGGCTGTCTTCAAAATAACGGTTGTTTTTTTATAGTTATACGATAGAAAGCTACCACTAAAACATGGAAACCAATGTCCTAATTATGTCGTTCTTCATCCAGACACGCTTAAAACTTTAAATTTCGGTGTTGTGGACGAGAACGACCAAATGGCGGTATTTTCTTACTAACTTTTTGAACCCCATTGTCATATATTTTAGACAAAAGAAATCTTACCCTGTTCGCCAACGTCACATGCGATAAAAATACGGTGTAGTTGTGGCTTGGTGTAGCCCTGGCTGGAGGCTTTAATATTTATATTAAGACCACCACAGGCAAGCCCGGTTAAGCAGTCGACAACCTCATAGGTTGAACAGCGAGATGCTATTAAAAAAAATGGCTTGGTGTGGTTGGTACGTCAATGAGTTAAGCTCTGGAATTCAAAAGATTAAGAGCATTTCTGCTTGGAATTTAAATTAGAAAAACGTTGACACAGAGTCTTTTATTTAGCATTTCTTGGGTCAATGGGACTATCTATCTATCTATTTCGTTTCCCCACTTAGTCCTAATGTAGGTAGGTCATCCTTGTGCGTCAGCCATGACAGCCATTCATTCAGTCATTCCAACCAGCAGGCTTCATCGAGAAGCAGATTAGGCCGCCCAGTTTATTTAGGATGTCTGTAAGAGAATTAAAATGGACTACTTCACGCCAAAAAACACCTGCTGAAAAGCGCACATAATAAATCCAATTTAATTTCAAATTAATAGGCGCAAACGCTGCTAAAATATGCAACGTAAACAAGCTACCACTCAGCTCGTATCAAAATACGATTCCCGTTTATTGTTTCAAGCTGATCTCATAAACAAGGCTTGGTATACAATATTTATGTGACATCTACATTTGTTGGTGTTGTACTGAGCTTCCGTCTGTCTCTAATGTTTCATTCGCAAAGGAAATTGGCAGGGAAGCGGCAATGAATTGCGGTCTGTAGGTATGATACATGGTTAATGTTTTTTGTTTGTTTGGTTTTATTTATTATATTTTGTCTCCGCGCCCAGTCTGGTTTCTAAGGTGTGTGAGGGAAGGTTGTTATTGCAATAATTAAAAATGCCAGTGCCTCACTACAAAAGTGGTAATGACGTACGTCAGTGGTAATAAAACCAGTATAAGCTGACCTCATATTCTATTGAAACTTTGTAAATCCGGACAAACTATAGTGGACCAGCACATGGGCAACGCTCACGCCTCAACCTGGATAACTAAATAGGTTCTAAGTATACTTTTTATCCTGACAGTACATTCCCTTGTGATAATAAAACACTCACCCACACGGGCTGCTGCGCTAGTTCTATCTACCTATTTATGTCTGTTCACCAGGACTGGATGTCAGTCAGAGAGTTAGAAAAGCAGCAAGAAGCCTCATCACTACTGGCTCGCCGCTCAGCAAGGCAGGCGGTGCGCAAGCGTCACCGAGCGGAACTGATGGTGCCGTTCCTGACGGACGTCAACTATGTGCTGTTTTGGCCGCACTGCTTCCACGCCCATCCGGAGTTGTATGAGCGCTGGGATGCTAACAGTTGAGTTGTTTCTTTATATATAACTTTATGGGAGGAAACCTAATCTCTGATAGCTCACCGCTCAGCCAGGCTGTCGGTGCGCAAGCGTCACCGAGCAGAGCTGATGGTGCCGTTCCTGACAGTCGTTAACTTTGACTTCAGTTGAATTGTTTGAGTATAGATCGTCGTGGCGTTTCTATTCAGGTACAGCAGAGCACAAAAACGCCATGCAGCCGTTGATAGAGTCGAGATCATCAACACTTTCCATACAAACCAAGCGTTATACAAGTATAGAAAAGAGGTTCTTGCATCGTGGACTCCTGTATAGAATTAAAATTGGCGTTAGGTTACCCTAAGACAATGATTGGGCGTATTTAACCGTCCTTTTTAAACCGGCGGTAGGAATGGCATGATCACATCTGAAAATGCGACATTTCAGAAAGGGTTTTACTAATACACATTCCTTAATCATGATTTATACTAAATCTTAATCTATCTGTTATTTATAATGGAAGGTTATCAATCACCAGAAAACTAAATTTTGATAACATTATAACGCATAGCTGATAGATTGGTCACAGTATAGTTTGTTCATACCAGTACGTATGTACCCAAGAAGACGTTGCTTCTCATGTTCTTGACGGAACCAAGCTAATCCAAGCTTCTTTATTCCGTTCAGATATCGTGATGGTTGGTCGAGAGCTAGTAGAGTTATCAGAAGAGAAGATCACGGATATCTTCTACGCTGGAGATGCTCCGTTGAATGAGGCGTCGACGCACAAACTGATGTCTGGGCCAGCGCTGGCTATATGCTTCAAATTGCTGAACGATGATGTCGATTTTGTGCGTTAGTAGCAATCCTCTTCATTGGATTTTGGTCACCTTTTTTTTACTTAGGGTTGCCACCCGTCCTATATTAAGTATTGTGTCTACTATATGTTAAAAAAATATATATATAATACGCAAAGTTCTAAATTTTCGTCGCTAACTCAAATTCTGAGGAGGATTTTTAATAAAATCACATAAAAGGGCAATAATATGCATTAGTGAAAGCAGTTTGACTTTGGAGGGAACCAAAACTACCGAGCTCACTGCGCTGGCTCTAGTATCCTGCATTCTCATAATTCTAAATTTTTTCAGCATAAGTTTACAACTTGACACCTATTTCTGTATGAAAGGTCAAACAATGAATCTGTTAAGGATACTATTATCCTAAGTTAAGTTAAGGATACTATTACCTGTTAAGGATACATTGTTAGCTATTTATTTATTTTACATTGTTAGCTAATATTCGAGTTCGCTTCGCTCGATCAAATATTCCAGCTCGCCTCGGCGACATTTAGCAAATGCCATGACAGGCTTTGTCCGAAACATGGAACGTGATGCTGATTATGGTTCTTGCATGCCTCCCAAAAAAATTAATGAATCTTTTTATTCTTCTTGTAAGTTTATCCTGGAATTTAAAAGAAATAAACAACCAACTACTTACATAGTTTCACATTCTCCACACAGCTTTAGTACGTCGAATCCTCTACGAAGAAATAGAATCGAAGTCTGTGAATGATCTGAAAGAGTTGATGACTGCTTTCGACCGCTACAAGACCTACAGTCCTACTAAGGAAGAAGTATGGCATCAACGCCAAATAGACAGGAAGTTTAAAAAGGTACGTGTGATCCAGGTTTAATAAATGAAATTTTCTTTCTTTCTTTAGTTTTTGTTTAGTGGTAGACTGGTAGAGAATGCCTTGATGCATTAAGTCCACCCATGCACCACTATTGTACATAAAGTTTTAATAAATAAATAAATAATAAGTAAGCTTTTGTAACTCAGCAATACGAAACCTGACACTGAACAGTCGCCTGTTTAGTGTCAGGTTTCATGTTGCTTTACGGAAACCAAGCAATTGTGACTCAGTGGATGTTGCTCAACGGAAACCAAGCAGTTGTGACTCGGTGGATGTTGCTCAACGGAAACCAAGCAGTTGTGACTCAGTGGATGTTGCTCAACGGAAACCAAGCAGTTGTGACTCAGTGGATGTTGCTCAATGGAAACCAAGCAGTTGTGACTCAGTGGATGTTGCTCAACGGAAACCAAGCAGTTGTAACTCAGTTGATTCTGCTCAACGGATACCAAGCATTTGTGACTCAGTTGATTCTGCTCAATGGAAACCAAGCAGTTGTGACTCAGTGGATGTTGCTCATCGGAAACGAATCAGTTGTGAGTCAGTGGCAGCGGCCGTGGCTGGAGCAGTAGTAGTCCAGTGATAACGGCCGCGACTTACGAGTTCTAGGTTTGAGCCCAGGCAGGCACTTTACATTGTGTAAATTATTACATCACTGCTTTCAAACAGTGAAATAAAACATCGTCAGGAAGCTACAAAAATCTGAAAAAGATGCGGAATATTTTAGAACCAAAAATAAAACGAAAACAGGCTGATTATGCATTGCAATAGAAACGTGTATTTATTTTTGGAAGGTTTGCATTTTCTGATGCTCACGTATCTCGGGTTTTCCAATGAGAAAGTTTTCATCAGCAGTACGGAGTCAAGAGATTTCTCTTAATTTGATACTTACTCTATGTGCTAATAATTCCAGCCTTTCTATTTTAGTCAGAGGAAAAAAGGAGGCGAGCTAGATTAAAATCAGAAACGCGCCGCATAAATCGACAGGCTCTGGTTGAAGCGTTTGAGGCCAAAAGAAAAGCGAAGGAACAGCGCAAACTGGATCTGCTGAAAGCTGGCGTAAGATGACATATTGTTTACTATTATTTTAGCTTATCCATCATCAATCTCCACCGCTAATCCCAAGTTATTGGCTACATGTCTTTTTCTTCCATATTTCTATATTAGTCGTTATCTCAGTAGTCTCCCTTTCATGCCATTTCATCTTTAAAAGAGTCCTTCCAGCAATTTTTTTTTTTTGTCGCTGTGTCGATGATGCGTTGTGTTTCACGCGCGCCTCAAAGAGATGTCAGCCTGCCAGGGTTGCGGAATTTGTTCGAAAGAGTCACCGCGGCCCTGGAACGCAAAGGGCTTTAGAAGGAACACGGATGGGTTTTAGTCAGTAAGAGTCTGACACGCCCTTCCGCTCCACCCAGAGCGAAAGAAGTCATTTGATGATTTCCCATCCTTAAAAAAAAAAAAGCATTTTTTTAGTCGCCCCTGTGTACTCTTATAATTGAAATCCATCTGAAATCAGACTGAGAATATCGTAGAGCACCTACATACGAGTGAAAACCAACTGGACCTTGAGGGTGGAGAAGTTGGAGGCGCGCCATAACACTAATTTCAAGTCGTTCGTGGTGCGCGTTCCGACTCATCATTTGGTGACCTTCCTCAAGGAAGAGTTTTGGTCGAAAGCTGTGCTGTATCAGCGTTTCCGCGGCCGCGACACCTCGCAGAGTAACACGACACCGTCGCTTAGTTTGCAGTAGTTTTTAAGTTTGATGTATGAAATATGTATTAGTTTATACTTTTTATGAGCCTCAGTTGCCTGAAATAAAGGATAAATAAATAAAACCTTCCTCTGTTAGTCGTCGTGTCAGCAGACACCCCTTTCTAGCCATTTCATCTTTAACAGAGCCCATCCATCATATCGATGGTCATCTCTAGGTATTCTTAGAATAGAAATGATTCCTGAGTTAAATAAAATATATGATTTTATTTAGGCAGTCCGTCAGTTAGATTATCGAAAAATATTGGACATGTATTTTTTGCTTTATCATCATCATCATCATCATATCAGCTAGACATAGGCCTCCCCAAGTGTCACCACAATAACCGGTCTTGTGCGTCTCGCATCCATCGGCTACCCGCGCTGACTTGCCTTGTGCGAGACGTTCCAACGCGTCTTCCGGTACCTACGCGGTCGCCACTCCAGAACTTTTCAGCTTTCTTGGCTTTATCAAATCAGTAAAAAAAGACAAAGATATAGCGCATCAAAGTTCAAGAATGGGGTCTGGTGACGTCACATTTGAGTAAAAAGTGTACTCAAATGTGACGTCACACGAGTTTTAAACGCACAGTGCGTTTAAAACTTCGCGTAAAAATCATCAGTGCGTGTAAAAATCGTCGTCATGTGTAAACAGAAAAATACGTGGTCCAATTATTGTTAATATTATTTATGTTATTTAATAGTTTCACATATTGCTTAATTAACTTATAAACTACACCGGAAGGCAAGGCTTGAGTTATTCATTGTTTGCGTTATATGGCTGAAAATACAAAAATAAAAAAATATTTGTTAGAACAAAAAAAAAAACAGTTTACAAAAAATTGTGTTCGTAAATAACCACATTAGTATGGAATACTGTGTCGCGGCCATTAGCGCCCACCACCAAGAGGGGAGACGACAGCTTTCCAGGCATATAGGTACACAGGAAAATAAAAAAATAAAACCAAAATGTGTCTTAGATTTTGGAGAATAAAATATTTAAAACCAAAAAAAAATCTGTATAATAAATTAAAATAATATTAATAATAATTGGACCAGGTATTTTTATTTTTATGTATATGTAGGTATTTCATCTATAATTTACTTTTTGAATCAGGTAGTGCATTCAAGTTTTTTATCTGATTGCCCCAGAAGGAACCCTAATCCTTTCTGCTTATGACTAGCTTCAACTATGTTTTTATTTTTCTGTAACAGAATATAGCGGCATTAGACAAAATGAATGACGAGCCTGAAGAGGAACTACCAGAGGAAGTGGTATCGGAGGTAAGGAACGAATGACTTATCTACTGATAGAATAGTTCAGTATGTCTAACTTCTGGCCTGGCCTGTATTAAAATGTACAGGATTTTCAAATGAACATTTGGTGTTCATTTGAAAATCCTGTACATTAAAATAATCAAAACAATAAAACTAGCCAAGTGCAAGTTGGACTTGCACACAAAGGGTTCCGTACCATAAGCCGAAAAAAACATGTTTCTTGTATGGGGGCTCTTTTATTTCATTTAATTTTCATTATTTGTTGTTATAGCGGCAACAGAAATACATCATCTGTGAAAATTTCAACTGTCTATGTATCACGGTTCATGAGATACAGCCTGGTGACACACAGACGGGCAGTGGATTCTTAGTAATAGGGTCCCGTTTTACCCTTTGGGTATGGAACCCTAAGTGGAACCCTGGAAGTCAGTGGTGTGAAATTCCGTGTGCCTCAGAGTCTGATCTCTCCCCGGTCGTGTCGGATTGCCGTTCCGTCGGAATATGAGAGTAAAGGAACGGAGAGTTCACCTTTGTTTGCGCACACACCTGTGAACTATCTCCTGTATATTTGCCTAATCTCCGCTGAGGTTGGAAATTATTTATTTATTTTATTTTAACAGTTTATGTACACACTTTTAACAAATAGATAAGAAGAAGGGAACAGAAAAATAAGTACAAAGGTGATGCTTATTTCTAAAGAAATCTCTTCCAGCATACCTGCGAAAGGTGAGTCGAATAAAAGAGATGTAGACATCGTGTGTAAAAGTGTTAGTGAGTAATAATTTGAGTTATTATTTTTTAATTGTATTTATTTCTCTTACCCACGTCCGTGTGTCACTGCAGGGTGCCAACTGAAAGCCAGCGCTGGGTGTCTGACGCCCAGCAAATGCTGAGATGGTAACCCTTTCGGTATAGGCACGCTCAGCTAGCGGCTTGCTAGATAATTGTTGTCTTATGATTGTTCTCTTTTTTACTTTGTGTTTTGTTGCTGTTGTGTTGTGTCTGTATCGAATAAATGTTTTCTATTCTATTCAGTTCTAATTATTAGTGATTATGTTTGGCCGAAAACGTACAGGCAGGTGGCTTGTTTAGCGCCAAGAGCCTAGCAAGTCGCCTGGCAGTACCGAAGTAGAACCAATGTTCTAAAATGTTGTGACCGGCCACACTGAGCGCTTGGTACGAGTGAGAAGTGCAGCCGATTCCGATATTTATCCATTCATCATCATCTACAGCTTGACTTCGCCCATTGCTGGCCTATCTCGTGGCGGCCTCTCCTTTACAGTGCCACGCTCATGCAAGTTCTACCAACGTTGACAACAATATCTTCGGCCGTTTCGACACCGTTCGACACCGGCCACACTGAGCGCTTGGCACGAGTGAGAAGTGCAGCTGATTCCGATATTTATGCATTCATCATCATCTACAGCTCGACTTCGCCCATTGCTGGGCGGCCTATCCCATGGCGGCCTCTCCTTTACAGTGCCACCCTCATGCAAGTTCTACCAAAGTTGACAACAATATCTTCGGCCGTTTCGACACCGTTCGACACCGGCCACACTGAGCGCTTGGCACGAGTGAGAAGTGCAGCTGATTCCGATATTTATGCATTCATCATCATCTACAGCTCGACTTCGCCCATTGCTGGGCGGCCTATCCCATGGCGGCCTCTCCTTTACAGTGCCACCCTCATGCAAGTTCTACCAAAGTTGACAACAATATCTTCGGCCGTTTCGACACCGTTCGACACCGGCCACACTGAGCGCTTGGCACGAGTGAGAAGTGCAGCTGATTCCGATATTTATGCATTCATCATCATCTACAGCTCGACTTCGCCCATTGCTGGGCGGCCTATCCCATGGCGGCCTCTCCTTTACAGTGCCACCCTCATGCAAGTTCTACCAGCGTTGACAACAATCGCCGGCCGTCTCGCTGCCAACTTCTGCCAATTAATCCATTGATGTCTTATCATTATGTATCGTTTCAACTTTAACTTTCCCAGCATGAAACGGAGGAGGAAGAAGAATGTATGTTCGAAGAGGATGAAGACGAATACTTCCCTCCGCCAGGACTACTTATACCCGGTTTCTATGCTCCTCCGAACGATATCGCCAAATCTAATGGACTGGCTGTCCTGTTCCCTACGGTAAGTATTTTATTTTATTTATTGAGGAACACCTACTACATACTTCCAAAAGATGTTACGTAAATTTTACATTGTAAATTGTTTTGTGAAAATATGTCACTTACAGGTGTATACAACTTATACACTTTTGACATTACATCAAATAGTAATTACATTAATCGTAAATTTAAATTGACATTATTATAGGTTACCTACATTTGATTTGAAAATAAATGAAACCAAGCAAGTTACTTAAAATAATTAAATAATTTAGATTTAATTGAATTGATTAAATTTTTAATAAGTTATGTTAACTTATTAAAACTATTGAAAATAAATAGTGACTAGGTAGTTGAGATTTAACAACCCCAAAAACATGTTAATTCAGATTGAATTGTTTGCATCTGCGTACCTCTTCACAGCGTACCGGCGTGATGTTATGTTATGAACTTGTATTAACAAGAAACAGCCATGCGATTTCAGCAATCCCGGGAGATTTGCTATCATTTATTGAAGAGTTCCGTTGCCTATCTCCGAAGATCTTATGGAACTTTAACGTTTCAATTTGGTGAAGATCTGATATCTCCACCAAATTGAAACGGGACCAGCTTGCACAAATATTCCTCCAAACAAAAAAAGAATCATCCAAATCGGTTGACAATTGGCGAAAATATCGCTAAACAAACATTTTTCCTAGGATCCCAGCATCGGATCCTGACTTATACCTACCTTCCATCATCAGCTCAGCAAGATGAGATGTTGATTACCAGGCACAATTTATTATTTGAATTGCGTTAGAAAGTGTATGAAAAACATTGTATGAATTTGTATGTGCCTTTAAAGTTTGAGGGTTGCCCTCGATTTCTCTGGAATCCCATCAGCAGATTCTGACTTAATACCATGCCAATGGGACCACCTCAGGAGTATAGGCTTTAAAATAAAAAAAGAATCATCAAAATCTATTTATTCATAATTGGCGGAATGATCGCATAACAAACAAAAAAATTGAGAACCTCCTCCTTTTTTGAAGCCGGTTAAAAAGGTTAGCTTCTGGTCACATGTAGAGTCGACTCACCGCTTGACGATATCTTGAAAACATCAGAGTTCAGATCTGATCAGAAAAGTTATGAATAACTAGCACATCGCCCGCGACTTCGTATGCGTAGATTTCGTACCTACAAACAATTTTTGCCTTTAAAAGTTGTTGGTGGTGGTGAAGTTCACTCACGTACATCATAAGATGAAGCATTGTGATTGTTCCTAGTCCCAGTAGTTACGGCTTTTCGTTGCTAGGCAGTCAGTCAATTGCCGTTAAATAAATTCCCTGCTTATCGATGACATCATAATGAACTCCTTTAATAAACAATGACGTCATTAAAACAGTTGGTTCGCGAACGGGTGACTCCTCAGACGGAGTTTCTGCCGAGACACGTGCTTGTCTTGTTAGAGATAAGTAAGCGATACAAAGCACTAGAAGCTATTACGCCTTACAAACGTGCCGTCATTAATGTGAGTATTATCCTTTCTTCATCATCTACGATTCTATTTTCAGAAGAAACTTTTTGAACGTAAAATACAGCTCCCAAAACCGCTGCCCCTGGCGTTTACTAGTAGTAAAAAGAGAACACCCGCTACATAGTCGAACATTTTAGCTAAAATTGTTGACGATGGATTTTCACATTAGTACATATTACTAGTATAAGTACCAAAGTAAGATGCGCGAGGGAAAGGCAAGGCCTTCGCCCCAACCGTCGCTACAGGAGAAGACGCCCCGGATGTCGGGAGTCGCAGGGCGATCCCCGGCCACCGTAGGCGCGGGCCTGCGGACGGCGAGCGTTGGGTGGCTCGCTGTCCGATCACCACCAGGCCCGGGTCGATGGCGCGTTGTGTTTCACGCGCGCCTCAAGGAGGTGTCAGCAGAGAAGACGGGGCCCGCTAGGGCCAAAGCCTGCCAGGGTTGCGGAATTTGTTCGAAATAGTCACCGCGGCCCTGGAACGCAAAGGGCTTTAGAAGGAACACGGATGGGTTTTAGTCAGTAAGAGTCTGACACGCCCTTCCGCTCCACCCAGAGCGAAAGAAGTCATTTGATGATTTCCCATCCTTAAAAAAAAAAAAGCATTTTTTTAGTCGCCCCTGTGTACTCTT
The DNA here is from genome assembly GCA_002192655.3 of Mamestra configurata. Lineage (NCBI taxonomy): Eukaryota > Metazoa > Arthropoda > Insecta > Lepidoptera > Noctuidae > Mamestra > Mamestra configurata. The sequence continues at coordinate 410,305 of NDFZ01005333.1, forward strand.
ATAATTGAAATCCATCTGAAATCAGACTGAGAATATCGTAGAGCACCTACATACGAGTGAAAACCAACTGGACCTTGAGGGTGGAGAAGTTGGAGGCGCGCCATAACACTAATTTCAAGTCGTTCGTGGTGCGCGTTCCGACTCATCATTTGGTGACCTTCCTCAAGGAAGAGTTTTGGTCGAAAGCTGTGCTGTATCAGCGTTTCCGCGGCCGCGACACCTCGCAGAGTAACACGACACCGTCGCTTAGTTTGCAGTAGTTTTTAAGTTTGATGTATGAAATATGTATTAGTTTATACTTTTTATGAGCCTCAGTTGCCTGAAATAAAGGATAAATAAATAAAACCTTCCTCTGTTAGTCGTCGTGTCAGCAGACACCCCTTTCTAGCCATTTCATCTTTAACAGAGCCCATCCATCATATCGATGGTCATCTCTAGGTATTCTTAGAATAGAAATGATTCCTGAGTTAAATAAAATATATGATTTTATTTAGGCAGTCCGTCAGTTAGATTATCGAAAAATATTGGACATGTATTTTTTGCTTTATCATCATCATCATCATCATATCAGCTAGACATAGGCCTCCCCAAGTGTCACCACAATAACCGGTCTTGTGCGTCTCGCATCCATCGGCTACCCGCGCTGACTTGCCTTGTGCGAGACGTTCCAACGCGTCTTCCGGTACCTACGCGGTCGCCACTCCAGAACTTTTCAGCTTTCTTGGCTTTATCAAATCAGTAAAAAAAGACAAAGATATAGCGCATCAAAGTTCAAGAATGGGGTCTGGTGACGTCACATTTGAGTAAAAAGTGTACTCAAATGTGACGTCACACGAGTTTTAAACGCACAGTGCGTTTAAAACTTCGCGTAAAAATCATCAGTGCGTGTAAAAATCGTCGTCATGTGTAAACAGAAAAATACGTGGTCCAATTATTGTTAATATTATTTATGTTATTTAATAGTTTCACATATTGCTTAATTAACTTATAAACTACACCGGAAGGCAAGGCTTGAGTTATTCATTGTTTGCGTTATATGGCTGAAAATACAAAAATAAAAAAATATTTGTTAGAACAAAAAAAAAAACAGTTTACAAAAAATTGTGTTCGTAAATAACCACATTAGTATGGAATACTGTGTCGCGGCCATTAGCGCCCACCACCAAGAGGGGAGACGACAGCTTTCCAGGCATATAGGTACACAGGAAAATAAAAAAATAAAACCAAAATGTGTCTTAGATTTTGGAGAATAAAATATTTAAAACCAAAAAAAAATCTGTATAATAAATTAAAATAATATTAATAATAATTGGACCAGGTATTTTTATTTTTATGTATATGTAGGTATTTCATCTATAATTTACTTTTTGAATCAGGTAGTGCATTCAAGTTTTTTATCTGATTGCCCCAGAAGGAACCCTAATCCTTTCTGCTTATGACTAGCTTCAACTATGTTTTTATTTTTCTGTAACAGAATATAGCGGCATTAGACAAAATGAATGACGAGCCTGAAGAGGAACTACCAGAGGAAGTGGTATCGGAGGTAAGGAACGAATGACTTATCTACTGATAGAATAGTTCAGTATGTCTAACTTCTGGCCTGGCCTGTATTAAAATGTACAGGATTTTCAAATGAACATTTGGTGTTCATTTGAAAATCCTGTACATTAAAATAATCAAAACAATAAAACTAGCCAAGTGCAAGTTGGACTTGCACACAAAGGGTTCCGTACCATAAGCCGAAAAAAACATGTTTCTTGTATGGGGGCTCTTTTATTTCATTTAATTTTCATTATTTGTTGTTATAGCGGCAACAGAAATACATCATCTGTGAAAATTTCAACTGTCTATGTATCACGGTTCATGAGATACAGCCTGGTGACACACAGACGGGCAGTGGATTCTTAGTAATAGGGTCCCGTTTTACCCTTTGGGTATGGAACCCTAAGTGGAACCCTGGAAGTCAGTGGTGTGAAATTCCGTGTGCCTCAGAGTCTGATCTCTCCCCGGTCGTGTCGGATTGCCGTTCCGTCGGAATATGAGAGTAAAGGAACGGAGAGTTCACCTTTGTTTGCGCACACACCTGTGAACTATCTCCTGTATATTTGCCTAATCTCCGCTGAGGTTGGAAATTATTTATTTATTTTATTTTAACAGTTTATGTACACACTTTTAACAAATAGATAAGAAGAAGGGAACAGAAAAATAAGTACAAAGGTGATGCTTATTTCTAAAGAAATCTCTTCCAGCATACCTGCGAAAGGTGAGTCGAATAAAAGAGATGTAGACATCGTGTGTAAAAGTGTTAGTGAGTAATAATTTGAGTTATTATTTTTTAATTGTATTTATTTCTCTTACCCACGTCCGTGTGTCACTGCAGGGTGCCAACTGAAAGCCAGCGCTGGGTGTCTGACGCCCAGCAAATGCTGAGATGGTAACCCTTTCGGTATAGGCACGCTCAGCTAGCGGCTTGCTAGATAATTGTTGTCTTATGATTGTTCTCTTTTTTACTTTGTGTTTTGTTGCTGTTGTGTTGTGTCTGTATCGAATAAATGTTTTCTATTCTATTCAGTTCTAATTATTAGTGATTATGTTTGGCCGAAAACGTACAGGCAGGTGGCTTGTTTAGCGCCAAGAGCCTAGCAAGTCGCCTGGCAGTACCGAAGTAGAACCAATGTTCTAAAATGTTGTGACCGGCCACACTGAGCGCTTGGTACGAGTGAGAAGTGCAGCCGATTCCGATATTTATCCATTCATCATCATCTACAGCTTGACTTCGCCCATTGCTGGCCTATCTCGTGGCGGCCTCTCCTTTACAGTGCCACGCTCATGCAAGTTCTACCAACGTTGACAACAATATCTTCGGCCGTTTCGACACCGTTCGACACCGGCCACACTGAGCGCTTGGCACGAGTGAGAAGTGCAGCCGATTCCGATATTTATCCATTCATCATCATCTACAGCTCGACTTCGCCCATTGCTGGGCGGCCTATCCCATGGCGGCCTCTCCTTTACAGTGCCACCCTCATGCAAGTTCTACCAAAGTTGACAACAATATCTTCGGCCGTTTCGACACCGTTCGACACCGGCCACACTGAGCGCTTGGCACGAGTGAGAAGTGCAGCTGATTCCGATATTTATGCATTCATCATCATCTACAGCTCGACTTCGCCCATTGCTGGGCGGCCTATCCCGTGGCGGCCTCTCCTTTACAGTGCCACCCTCATGCAAGTTCTACCAGCGTTGACAACAATCGCCGGCCGTCTCGCTGCCAACTTCTGCCAATTAATCCATTGATGTCTTATCATTATGTATCGTTTCAACTTTAACTTTCCCAGCATGAAACGGAGGAGGAAGAAGAATGTATGTTCGAAGAGGATGAAGACGAATACTTCCCTCCGCCAGGACTACTTATACCCGGTTTCTATGCTCCTCCGAACGATATCGCCAAATCTAATGGACTGGCTGTCCTGTTCCCTACGGTAAGTATTTTATTTTATTTATTGAGGAACACCTACTACATACTTCCAAAAGATGTTACGTAAATTTTACATTGTAAATTGTTTTGTGAAAATATGTCACTTACAGGTGTATACAACTTATACACTTTTGACATTACATCAAATAGTAATTACATTAATCGTAAATTTAAATTGACATTATTATAGGTTACCTACATTTGATTTGAAAATAAATGAAACCAAGCAAGTTACTTAAAATAATTAAATAATTTAGATTTAATTGAATTGATTAAATTTTTAATAAGTTATGTTAACTTATTAAAACTATTGAAAATAAATAGTGACTAGGTAGTTGAGATTTAACAACCCCAAAAACATGTTAATTCAGATTGAATTGTTTGCATCTGCGTACCTCTTCACAGCGTACCGGCGTGATGTTATGTTATGAACTTGTATTAACAAGAAACAGCCATGCGATTTCAGCAATCCCGGGAGATTTGCTATCATTTATTGAAGAGTTCCGTTGCCTATCTCCGAAGATCTTATGGAACTTTAACGTTTCAATTTGGTGAAGATCTGATATCTCCACCAAATTGAAACGGGACCAGCTTGCACAAATATTCCTCCAAACAAAAAAAGAATCATCCAAATCGGTTGACAATTGGCGAAAATATCGCTAAACAAACATTTTTCCTAGGATCCCAGCATCGGATCCTGACTTATACCTACCTTCCATCATCAGCTCAGCAAGATGAGATGTTGATTACCAGGCACAATTTATTATTTGAATTGCGTTAGAAAGTGTATGAAAAACATTGTATGAATTTGTATGTGCCTTTAAAGTTTGAGGGTTGCCCTCGATTTCTCTGGAATCCCATCAGCAGATTCTGACTTAATACCATGCCAATGGGACCACCTCAGGAGTATAGGCTTTAAAATAAAAAAAGAATCATCAAAATCTATTTATTCATAATTGGCGGAATGATCGCATAACAAACAAAAAAATTGAGAACCTCCTCCTTTTTTGAAGCCGGTTAAAAAGGTTAGCTTCTGGTCACATGTAGAGTCGACTCACCGCTTGACGATATCTTGAAAACATCAGAGTTCAGATCTGATCAGAAAAGTTATGAATAACTAGCACATCGCCCGCGACTTCGTATGCGTAGATTTCGTACCTACAAACAATTTTTGCCTTTAAAAGTTGTTGGTGGTGGTGAAGTTCACTCACGTACATCATAAGATGAAGCATTGTGATTGTTCCTAGTCCCAGTAGTTACGGCTTTTCGTTGCTAGGCAGTCAGTCAATTGCCGTTAAATAAATTCCCTGCTTATCGATGACATCATAATGAACTCCTTTAATAAACAATGACGTCATTAAAACAGTTGGTTCGCGAACGGGTGACTCCTCAGACGGAGTTTCTGCCGAGACACGTGCTTGTCTTGTTAGAGATAAGTAAGCGATACAAAGCACTAGAAGCTATTACGCCTTACAAACGTGCCGTCATTAATGTGAGTATTATCCTTTCTTCATCATCTACGATTCTATTTTCAGAAGAAACTTTTTGAACGTAAAATACAGCTCCCAAAACCGCTGCCCCTGGCGTTTACTAGTAGTAAAAAGAGAACACCCGCTACATAGTCGAACATTTTAGCTAAAATTGTTGACGATGGATTTTCACATTAGTACATATTACTAGTATAAGTACCAAAGTAAGATGCGCGAGGGAAAGGCAAGGCCTTCGCCCCAACCGTCGCTACAGGAGAAGACGCCCCGGATGTCGGGAGTCGCAGGGCGATCCCCGGCCACCGTAGGCGCGGGCCTGCGGACGGCGAGCGTTGGGTGGCTCGCTGTCCGATCACCACCAGGCCCGGGTCGATGGCGCGTTGTGTTTCACGCGCGCCTCAAGGAGGTGTCAGCAGAGAAGACGGGGCCCGCTAGGGCCAAAGCCTGCCAGGGTTGCGGAATTTGTTCGAAATAGTCACCGCGGCCCTGGAACGCAAAGGGCTTTAGAAGGAACAGGGATGGGATTTTGGTCAGTTAGAGTCTGACACGCCCTTCCGCTCCACCCAGAGCGGAAGAAGTCATTTGATGATTTCCCATCCTTAAAAAAAAAAAGTAGCAAAGTAACATAAAAAAAATAATAACACAACATCCACAATATTTAGTAAGTCATATATTATATAACCATTTAAATTGCAATGCCAACTAAGGGCAACAATTGCAGGCAACTAAGTTCTAAGAACCTAGGTACCTATTATTGTTAACTTCGTTAAGCTCGCAATAAAGAATTTGAATTGAATTGAACATAATATGATGAATATGATAGATTGTTATGAATCTGATTATGTTTCGATGTTTGTTTCTTCAGCCTCTGAACAGATTTGAAAGAATCTTGGATTGTTATGAATCTAAAAGTCTATGTTATGTTTCAATGTTTATTTCTTTAGCGTTTGAGCAGATTTGAAAGATGCTTGCCATTCAGATGGGTCAGGATGATAATAAGGGCATGGTATATTTCCACCCCGGTAGAACCTAAATTTTTCGTGTTGTCCATGGAAAGATATTTTTCGACTTTCTCGGTACAAGTTTCAAAGCTCAGCAACCCTACTATGATGTGCTAATGCCATCCAATTCCGATGATGTAAACAGGATAGTGCTATTCGCTATGTATATCTCCGTCTCCCTCTTAGAGCGGAATCATGATCGTTTTAAGACTTCATAGTAGGGCCCCAGTTCATCAGCGCATTCTTCAAACAAAATCCTTTTGTACTAATTTTTTTAACAATAAATAACAAAGTAATATGATTACAGATGGGTATATTTAAGGCAACAACGCCATACGACTGTGTTCACATCGCATACAGCGTCAAGCAATTCGACACTCTAGATAACACTTCGTTGAATTTGTGAGTAAACATAAACAAGCTATTCTATCTTTGGTTAGGTTTCTATTTAACTATGGTCACATGCTTGTAATTGTACCTTATTATTAAGAGAGTAGATTCTTTGCGGTATTTTGTACAAACTCGCTGTCCTTGATCGTGGAAATGAATGAACCGATTTTGCAAGAAACACAGGTCTAAAAAATCTACTAACATTTTAGACCTAGGTTTCTTGCAAAATCGGTTCATTATCACAAAACATTAAACAATATCACTATTTAACCAAGTTTTTTTCTTCCAGAGAGCAACTAAAGCTAGCATTCATGTTATCAGTAGAGGTGGATGTTCCATTACTTCATCTGATGGACTTAAACCCATTGCACGTCAGTCGCGATTGTGCCAGCGGCGAAGAAGAATGTGCCGCCATGTTCTCTGTTGGCTATGGAGACGAATACGACCAGTTTGAGGACTTCGAATAGGTCAGAGACAAACCTATAGTAATATTTAATATTGAGCTTGACCGTTACAAATTAATTACACTATGTTATACAAATTAAATTCAAAACATTACCAAATCTCTAGTATAACATAATTAGTATAACATATCGATGTGCTCATCCAATTGGGTTTGGCCCAATATTCAGTCAGCCAGCTACGATCTATTCAGCTACCGTTTGCTGCCGCAGTCATTAGGTCCTTACGTGTGCAGCTGACTGTGGTGCAAGACGAAATATGGGCCATGGTCAATAAAAGGACGCCGCATGAACACTAGATCGTTACCAGCCGAGAACCCCAGCTGTGGAGACTGTCTTTACTGCGGCCAATCTGAGTGCGGAGTCTATTGAGTTTAATGAAAGTCTTCCAGGTCGGTCAAAGGCACGCGTAAGGCTTACATTGAGCCATTGGAGATAGTGGGTCAATGAAATTGTCATGGGGTTTGAACGTCTTTTGCTAGAGCTCCCATATTTTTTTTTTACTATTGATAGGTACGCGTTTGACCACTATCTCACCTGATGGTAAGCGATGATGTGGTCGAAGATGGAGCACGCTTGCCTAGAAGTATTCTCTTGACTTAAAGACCAGGTTGTAGCTATCAGGAAACACAGACTCTGGCAGGGAATTCCACTCTTTAGCTGTACGCACTATGAATGTGTTCCCAAAACGTTTTGTGCGTGTGGGTGGGATGTCCACCATGTACCGGTGGCGCGTCGCCGTACGTCTCCTGAGCCGATGATGTCAAGGGCTTTGCGAAATTAAACTATTGGCACAGTTTTTTCGTTTTCCGTCGTACACTCCCCAATATGCAACCTATCCGAGATGGTGTTGCCAGCAGACGCCATCAATCATTTAAACACTCAATCCTGGATAAGCACCGTATACTTTAGCAAAAAGACCCAAGTTAAGATGTTGCAACACCCTCACAGAGTCAAAACTAATTAGGTGACATACTAACAAACACTTTAGCATGTCTCAGTTATTATTACAATCTTTGTACCACCGGTGTCTTATTACACGGACTCAGCAAAATTCCAAGCGTCGAATTGTAAAGAGGAGGCAGTCTTATTTGGACTTTGAGTTCCAACAACGACGCCATTCGTACATGGAATCAGGTGAATATTTTGTTTTAATTCTGTGTTTTTATTTAGTGTTTTTGAAAGTATATAAAGTACCAGTGTTTTTGGATGATGGGGAGTTTTTGAAGCTGTGGTAGGAAAGGTTTTTAGCGACAGGTTTGAATAGGTTGGTACGGATTGTTTTGAATAACGGAATAAAACTTTTGTTTTGGGTACGGAACGTTATTTGTTCGTCTTCTGAAGTTTGTATTTTGATATTAATCTTATTGAACCATTGATTTATCATAGTGATTTATAATTAATATTTTATCGTTTATTTTCTTGAACATCATCGAATACGGTTTATTTCGTATTGTGGTGCAATATTTCTCATGAAATAAATATGCAATGATGTACATAAATACATTGGAAATACCAGTAGGTACTTTTAATCGTTTTCTTAAAAGTTAGAATTGTATGGGTACTGAGTTTTTCATTATTAGTTAGCATTTGTTTTTAACCTTAACGAAAACTAGTTAAATTATGTCCTGAAGGGATTAAATCAGCGTAACGTGTTTCTAAAAACCGTTCACACAAAAATAAAATACATTTGTCTGCATTCCTTTTTTTTTTTGGAGATGAGTTTTCTCATGACTCTAGTCTAGGTCATAGATAACAGAAACAAAGTCGACGGTCGTTGTTGCTCGGAAAAAAATCTATAAAGTTTCAGAAAGTCTGTATCGTGTGGACCCACCATAATGCAGCAATGATGCTATAAGTACCTACGTACAGTCAACAAAACTATTTGGTATACAGTCAAAACAATTTTTTTTCCACTGCACCGGCAATATTCATTTCTAATGTGTGCATTATAACTTTTTAAGCTTATGGTTATGATTTATGACATACTTACGAGTGTAGTGTACAATTATAATTGTCTACTTAGCACACTCACAACATTATTTAAAAGTAGTTGCAAGTAAGCTGCCTGCATACCAAATAGCTTTCTTGACTGTACATATTTCATAGGGATCTTAAAAGTACCTAGTAAGTAAATGGGGTAATAAGTAATTACCCAATTACCCCATTAATAACTTTTTTAGTTCCTACTTTTGACTCCAAGGCTCAAAGGTCACTCTGCGTACGCAATAAAAATAATGACGACTTTGATCATTCTTGACTTTCTACAGTTAAAATAATCGTCATCTTTATGGTTAACATTTTTCTTTTAATACCTCTTATAAGGTCGAAGGCTTTCATTTTCCCAGTAATAATCAAACATATTTTTAATTTCAGTTTCTGGCACAGAAGATACAGAGCGGGAAACACCATGATTCAAGGTAAATACTTCTCAGTTTCATTTTGTTTTCATTATATTGTGTTCATGATAAAAATATCCTGTTGACTGGGATTGTGTAGGTCATATATTCAGAAGTTTTTGTACAACTCGGTTGAGCTAAGTGTACCTCTTTGCAATGTGGCGAATAAATACATAAGTCAATTACTAAAAGCTAACGTTACCAACACTTATTTACTAGTATTCGTTATTTTTTTAGGGTTCCGTAAACGAAGAGTAACCAACGGAACCCTATTACTAATCTTTTACTGTCCGTCTGTCGTCTGTCTGTCTGTCAGTGGGCTGTTTCTCATGAACCGTTGTGGGTAGACAGTTGAAATTTTTCAGAGGTTTTTCACAGAATTCATGATGATTCATGAAATTTTACAGATTTTTTTTTAATTTCTATTGCCGCTATAGCAACAAATAACAAAAATTAAATTAAATTAAAAATTATAAGGGGCTCCCATACAATAAACGTGTTGTTTTCGGTTTATGATCCGGAACCCTTCGTGTGAGAATGCGACTCACACCTAGCCGGTTTTTTAAAGTCATACTCATCTCTCTGTTGCGTACCTAACCTGAACGTCAGGGTGAAGTATTGTAATCGATGCGAGCACGAAAACTTAACTCGATCCAGTTGTAAATTTGAGTTCAGCTTATCTACATATCTGTATTCGATACACTGGTAGCCGACTCTAAAATATTTACCGTGCTACTGGGTAGTGAACGTCAGGCAGTAGCTTCATGTAAAATATTTACCGTGCTACTGGGTAGTGAACGTCAGGCAGTAGCTCCATGTAAAATATTTACCGTGCTACTGGGTAGTGAACGTCAGGCAGTAGCTCCATGTAAAATATTTACCGTGCTACTGGGTAGTGAACGTCAGGCAGTAGCTCCATGTAAAATATTTACCGTGCTACTGGGTAGTGAACGTCAGGCAGTAGCTCCATGTAAAATATTTACCGTGCTACTGGGTAGTGAACGTCAGGCAGTAGCTCCATGTAAAATATTTACCGTGCTACTGGGTAGTGAACGTCAGGCAGTAGCTCCATGTAAAATATTTACCGTGCTACTGGGTAGTGAACGTCAGGCAGTAGCTCCATGTAAAATATTTACCGTGCTACTGGGTAGTGAACGTCAGGCAGTAGCTCCATGTAAAATATTTACCGTGCTACTGGGTAGTGAACGTCAGGCAGTAGCTCCATGTAAAATATTTACCGTGCTACTGGGTAGTGAACGTCAGGCAGTAGCTCCATGTAAAATATTTACCGTGCTACTGGGTAGTGAACGTCAGGCAGTAGCTCCATGTAAAATATTTACCGTGCTACTGGGTAGTGAACGTCAGGCAGTAGCTCCATGTAAAATATTTACCGTGCTACTGGGTAGTGAACGTCAGGCAGTAGCTCCATGTAAAATATTTACCGTGCTACTGGGTAGTGAACGTCAGGCAGTAGCTCCATGTAAAATATTTACCGTGCTACTGGGTAGTGAACGTCAGGCAGTAGCTCCATGTAAAATATTTACCGTGCTACTGGGTAGTGAACGTCAGGCAGTAGCTCCATGTAAAATATTTACCGTGCTACTGGGTAGTGAACGTCAGGCAGTAGCTCCATGTAAAATATTTACCGTGCTACTGGGTAGTGAACGTCAGGCAGTAGCTCCATGTAAAATATTTACCGTGCTACTGGGTAGTGAACGTCAGGCAGTAGCTCCATGTAAAATATTTACCGTGCTACTGGGTAGTGAACGTCAGGCAGTAGCTCCATGTAAAATATTTACCTTGCTACTGGGTAGTGAACGGCAGGCAGTAGCTCCATGTAAAATTCACTAGAGATTCATCTACATTCCGATATCCTGGACATGTCAGGGTCACTAACCACTCGACCAACAGGCCAGTATGTGGATTAATGACCGTTATTGCACATTTATCTGTAACCTACAATATACTGCCGGTCGATTCTGTAAACATGTCGAAGTGAAACCTTGGGTGAAGTGATCACGAGGTGAGCTGTCAATCCATATAGTCAAGATGTCACGTGATTACAAAATGAGCTGTCATTCCATCTTGATTGACAGCTCACCTTCATTCACTTTGACATGTTTATAGAATCGACCGGCTGATTGACAGCTCACTTCATTTTCACTTAAGTACCGAAGTTTTCACGGTGAGCTTTTTACAGAATAGCACCTGAACGTGGGTTGAAGCAAGACTGAGGTGAGGTTTTTCCCACCAGAGGGATGCGATCTCGTATCGTATCGCAAGCATGTTTTATGTATCACTTTTTGTATGTTGTCTTATTTCACACGAGATAAGCTCATACCGTGGCAACAATAATAAGCCATGTCAGTAAGGTGGTAGGTGGGCTGACTGTTTAGGAAGCGTAGGCCGTATGTCAATTTAATGAACTAGGAAAATCAACCTTACTGCTACGAAATAAAGGCGATGTTTATGTCAACGCGCGCTTAACTATATGTTTAAGTATCGTCGACAAGATAAGAAAGTATCTATACAGGCTGTTTCAGAACGCCGTTGTCATTGTTAAGGGTCATGGCATTAAATCTGAAATTTAATTAAAATAAATGCCACCGACTGCATCCCAGTGCTTGAAAAGTGATGTGTTTGAAGTTTTTTATTAGTTTTTTGCGGTTGGTTTAATATATAATAATAGTCTACTCGTTAGATATACCTACATGTGTACATTTCTGTAATTATTTTGGTAATTAAACTTATTATTATAGTTAAGCGCGCGTTGACATAAACATCGCCTTTATTTCGTAGCAGTAAAGTTGATTTTCCTAGTTGACTGACATACGTCCTACGCTTCCTAAACAGTCAGCCCACCTTTTACCTTTCACTTTAAAGCTTAATATTTCGCAAACAGATCCTTAGATGGGGAAATGATTTTTGCACACCGTCAATATTTTTAAACGACCTATCCAACGGAACCCCATACCTTGCAATAGACGCTAAGAAAAAAAAATCCATCGCCACATTACTTGGACTTTTTCAGATTTTTTTTTCTAGGTTTAATTTACTAAGTACTTTGTTGTCGTGATTAATAATATGTATATCCATACCAAATTCCAACTGTCTAGCGCTAAGCGTGTCTGAGCTAAACCGCTGACAGACAGACATGGCGAAACTGTAAGGGTTCCTTGTTGGCAACGGAACCCTAAAAAGCAGTCAGTCGGCCTTTAACGTTCTTCAGGGTGTTAATTATCTCTGTACCAAAATTAATCTAAATAGGTTCAGAAATTTAGGCGTGAGAGTGTTTGACACATTGTCCTCTGGCTAGGTTTCCATATAGTTCTACGCAAGTGCAGCCATGCACACAGTACAGATAAAATATTCTTATCAGAGGACGTCTGATAGTAATAAAATTGCACCGATAAAATCCTCAGACAATAATAAAACTTAAACAAAAACATCTATTGTTTCAATCAATCCAATAAATAACTTTATAATTTTAATATTCATTGTTTATGAAGCTTTTTGTTTTAAATAAATATTTTTTCATTTTTCTTTTTTTTTTCATTTTTTCATTGTTTTAATTTTTTTTTCAAATACCTATATATATATATTTTTTTTAATTTACAATTAGCTTATTTTAATGTGGGTAAAAAGTGGTAGGTACTTCAATATTTAGGTAGCATTAGAAGCAGTGTTGTTGTCACCGGAAAATTACAAACGCCGCGACGCCGTAAGATTGTAAAATATCGCGGAAATATTGGAAACTATTGAAATTCGGTGGGATTTATTGTATACTAAACGGATTTTTCATAATTTAAACAGAGATTATTTAGATTTATTACAATCTTACGGAATCCGCAATTTTCCGGTAACATCGTCATGTTGACCATTACTGGTTTGGAAAACTGAAAACGTAAAATTTTTAAATTTAAAGAAATTTATACTAATTTGATTCGAAAATTACCTAGATATTATCTATTATTTAAAATGACTACACTGTATGACTACCCAGTATTTATATTGTTTACAGTTTACACCCTCCTCGTCCTCTTCTCAAGTGTGACGTTGTCTTCGTGCTACTGCCTCACAGACAGGATCCGTAGTAACGACCAGTGTTCCATTCGGATCCACTGCAACGGCAACATCCGCGGGATCCACCTTCCCAGCGAGTGCTACGAATCCACGAACTTCCCTGCCACCGTCGACGTCACTGTCACCGACGCCATCGAACGATTCGACGAAAACTTGGACCTCGAGTTTATTAAAACCATCACTAGCTTAAGAGTGTCAGGACGATGGCAGCATTCCAAACTGGCCATCTTAATGCACACCACCAGACTACAACACTTACATCTTGCTCATATCGGTATAGAAAACATCTCCGGTCTTCCTTTCTATTATCTAAATCGCCTTGAAACCCTTGATTTGTCGCACAATAGTCTCACAGAAATAGCAGAACTCTTCCAGTTTAAAATGCACCCGAATAAACTAAGAAAGTTGTCTCTAGCTAACAATGCCATAAAAGACGTACCAGGCTATGCTTTCGGTGAACTGTCATCTTTAGTAGAACTCGATCTCTCGTACAATATCATTTGTGATCTTACTGAAGAGCCATTCTACAATCTGACAAAATTAGAAATATTACGGTTGGATAACAATAGGATTAAAGACTTAAATGGAGCCGTCAACGGCCTTCAGAACTTAAAGCATTTGTATCTGAGAGGCAATCAGATACAAAACATTGATGAGGAGTCTCTCAAGATCATCAACCATTTGGAAACCTTCGACGTGTCTTGGAACGAACTGGAAAAAATCAAGCCGATAATGTTCTCAAGACACTGGGACCATTTCGCGAATCATTCGATTTGTAAAATTATACTCACGGGAAACCACATCATTAATGTTCCAAACGCAACCTCCAAAGAGATTTCTTCCAGATTCGCTAGAACCTTGGATAAACACAGCGTGAATATACTTACAGAATTAGATCTTTCCATGAATTCTATAACGAATATTGAATATAGTGCTTTTCAGTCGTTGATCCAATTGATATCTCTAAACTTGTCTAAAAACAAAGTTATTGATTTTGTAGTAAATGCAAATGATCTTGCTGACTTAAAATATTTGAACCTAAGTGGTAACTACATCACTCATCTGTATTACGAAAGTTTCTATTCAATGACAAAGTTACAGAATCTTGATTTATCTTACAATCGACTGGACTTCATCCCTGACATGACCTTCAATAATAATTACAATTTAAAACTTGTGAATATGACTTACAATGAAATTGAGAAACTTGACAGTATCCACATAACTATGTTCCACCCGGAAGGCGGAGTATTAGACCTTTCTAATAACGGTTTGTCCAAGATCAAAATACCATTCGGGGAAGGTTTGCGATTAATAACTTTGTTCTTACATTCAAACAATATATCTGACCCATCACTCGTGAATCTGAGGCACCAATCAGAACTTCAAACTGTGGATTTGAGTAACAATTTAATTTTTGAATTGGACGAATCGTCTTTGAAGTTGCCAGAGTTGAGTCTCATGTACCTAGACTTAACTTGCAACAACATACATCGTATCGGTCCGTCCACTTTCAGGAGACTCCAACATTTGAAGACACTTCGTCTAGGACATAACCTACTGACACAATTTGAATACGGCACATTCGAAGGTCTGATAGACCTTCTGAACTTAGATCTATCATACAACAGGATCACGTATTTAGATTCAAAACTGCTGATGGATTTGAAGAATCTCCGGGTACTATCTGTGAGGTCTAATGATATGAATGTGTTAGACATGAGCAGTTGGTATGGTCATAAGTTTGAATTGAGTGTGAATATCGATAACAATAATCTGACTTGTGAATGGCTGGGGAAAGTGCTGAGGGATTTCAACAATGGTTATACCAGAGTGAAACCAACTGTGTTGGTCGGAGGGAAAGGAAAGAATACTGTTGAAAGTATACCGTGCCTTGCTAGTGCGAGTGAGCCCCTTATAGATGGGTCTCGGTACATGTTGGCTGATGAAAGGCTGTTAATAACCAGTCAGAAGATTTTAGAGGCAGTCCGTGAACAGAATTATTATTTTAAGAAATTTATGTTAAGAGTTATTCAAGAGGAAGCGAAAAAGGTTCAAAAAGAAATACAAGCGAATTAAGTTTTTTAGTACTAGAGTTTTTATAATAATATGTAGTTATATTTTATGTAGATTTAGGATTGTTTCTATATTTGAATAAAGAGTTCGAGATGTTATTTGAAAACAATAAACTCTGTGACACACAACATGACGAAGTTCGAATTTAATGCAACCTTTTTGTATGGCCTTTTTAACAAAATGTGGCGATGGATTGATATTATCTCGAATTATTTATAAAAGTATAAGTTCTTTAATATTGTATCTGTCATTGTATATCTTACATTGTGTAGTAGAAATTATGGTAAGTCAAATTTTAGAAAAAGTCTAATTCTAAAGTTCGACGCGTCATCATGTCCTGAGATACTTTACAGTTGTTATGTGAATCGCATTTTCTGTTAAATTGTAGTCCTAAGTATGTTTGAGGTCGAGAAGTACAATTCAAGTCTAAACATATAATTTCTTATTTACAGTCAGGTAAATTAATTGCATATCACCTCTTTATGTGGCAAAACGATTTGGTAAACAGAAAGTTATGGTACCTAACTATTATTGGTAGAGAACGCTTTGTCTTTTTCATCTTCTTTGAGTAATTGATGAGTGATTGATAATGATATCTAAGTCTTCAAATCACCATTGTAAAACAATAGAATATTTTATGGGAACGAATTACTATTTAATACGATGGTAAAAATATTTGTTTTGCCTGAAAAAGGGTTGTCATAAACGAAAAGGTTTATTTGTTCTTCAATGAACTTCAATTAACTGGAAATTGCTGTCAATTAGAAGTAATAAAGGATTAATTTATCTGTACTTAAGAAGTTAAGTTATCCCAGTCTTAGTTAGTAATGAAGTATGTATTTGTAATTGTGTTTAATAAAATTGTAACCGTTTATATGTATAAGCTTTTGTTTTATTTAACTGCCCGAGACTTTAACTTCTGAGTAGGATCCAGTGGCCTTAGTGCGAGTTTATTGCGTTAGCGTAAACGTCAATATGTATTGAAACTGAATAAGCGCCGTCTGGTGACACTTACAGAAAACCAGTTTTTTTTTCATACAATTTGACATAAGCGAACGTTGACGTTAACGCGATCGAGTGCGTTAAAAATTAGGCCACAGAAAGCTAAGCTGAGCTAACGAAATCGGCTAAACGGATTCGGATGAAATTTTGCACACATGTTTATAATATGGATAAACAACACACCAACAACAATACAACAACACAACTTTATATCTTGATAAACGACTAACCAGTTACTGTGGAGGAAGTTGGTCCTGATTACTTCATCATGATTCTAGTCTCCTGGTAGTGGGTTAACCTATAGTCTACACTAATCTACATCTACACTAATATTATAAAGAGGAAAAATTTGTATTTTTGTCTGTGCCGATTTCAAAAATACTTTCACCATTGGAAAGCTACATTATCAGCGAGTAACATAGGCTATATTTTTTCCCCGTACTCCCACGGGAACGGGAACTACGCGGGTGAAACCGCGTGACGTCCGCTAGTATTATACAAAGAGGTAAAGTTTGTGAGGTTGTAGGGGGTAATATCTGCCAGGGTTGTTCGCAAGAGTCACCGCGGCCCTGGAACGCAAAGGGCTTTAGAAGGTACACGGATGGGTTTTAGTCAGTAAGAGTTTGACACGCCCTTCCGCTCCACCCAGAGCGAAAGAAGTAATTTGATGATTTCCCACCCTAAAAAAAAGGGGGGTAATATCTAGATCTACTGAACCGATTTTGAAAATTATTTTTGTATATGATAGCCACATTTATGAGGAATGTTATAGGCTATACAGAAACGGGAAATTCTTAAGGGAACGGGAAAAAAACGGGATATGCGCGTACGAAGTCGCGGGCAAAAGCTATCTAGCTATATAATATTTTCCAGTTATGAATCCGATCTCTAAATCCGTTCAGCCGTTTTTGTATGATCAAAACAAACACACTTTCACATTTATAATATTAGTAACGGCCTTCAACAACGTATCTACCTTTAACCAACTGTCAAATTAGCTACCAACAGTAGCTGAAACGTCATTTTTGCCTTTGTAACATGACGTTTCAGCTACTGTTGGTAACTAATTTGACAGTTAGTTTAAGGTAGATACGTTATTGAGACCGGCAGTAAGACTAATTAGGTCAAGGAAACGAGTATCAAAATTGATAAATAGAACAGGTTTCTCATTCAGATAACCACGTTCTAACCGATACAAAGAAGTAACACATTTGAGATAACAAACGGTAGTCTAAGACGCTGTTTAATACAAGATAATGTAGTTCACAAAGTTGCCTTTATCTGTTAGACATTCTAGCAGGTTATATTGTATACGCTTAACTATAATTATATTTTTCTATTAGTAGGTAGGAGCTCGTGGCTAAAGAATAACAGCCGCACGGGCCGATCAAGGTTAAGCAACGCTTGCCAAGGTTGGTCTGTGGATGGGTGACTATCTTAACATACCGAGTTTCCTCCGTGCCTCGGAAAGCACGTTAAGCCGTTGGTCCCGGCTGTCATTTGTAGATCTTTGGCAGTCGTTACGGATTGTCAGAAGCCAGTAAATCTGACTCTAGTCTTACTAAGAAGTACCGTTGTCCCCCAGTTAATGGGTTGTGGAGGTCTGGTAGGCAGCCGCTCCACGTAAAATACTGGTATTCAGCTGAAACCAGTTTGACTGGAAGCCGACCCTAATATAGAATCTGTATAGCCTTAAAGGCTAGGCAGATGAGTAGGTAGGTAGGTATAATGATAATAATATAATAATAATATCTTGGGACAACTCACACACGGTCATCCGATCTCAAACTAGGCAGAGCCTGTGCTATGGCAACCAGACAACTGATAAACATACTTATATATTTCTAAATACATACAGATTATAGACAAATTACACCCAGACACATAACAAATGACCATGCTCATCACACAAAGATCTGTCCTGGTGGGAATCGAACCCACGACCTCCGGTTTAGCAGTCAGGGTCACTAACCACTCGACCAACAGGCCAGTCAATATAACGGGGGGTTCAATATGTGCGGATGGTGATCACCGGGGTGGTTTTAGTGATGTAAAAATCCCACACTCTGGTCTTTACCCCAAAAGTCCAGGCGTCTTTTGAAGGTTTCCCTCCGAAAACAAAAAAAAAAACAAAAAAGAACCTAAAACGAAAAGGTATCTAGGTATATAGCATCGATGTCTTTTATATGCTTTTTCTTTCTATAATCATGATATATTGCCAGGGTTGCGGAATTTGTTCGAAAGAGTCACCGCGGCCCTGGAACGCAAAGGGCGTTAGAAGGAACACGGATGGGTTTTTAGTCAGTAAGAGTCTGACACGCCCTCCCGCTGCACCCAGAGCGGAAGAAGTCATTTGATGATTTCCCATCCTAAAAAAATAAAACATGATATATTAACCAACCTACTTAAACGTCAAAACATTTATGAAACTCATAAATTATAAGTACTACGCAGTTTCTACGGCTGATCAATGTGTTTTGCATTCTTTAGGAAATTTAGTAGGTACACCTAGGGCTCTAGAAAAAGCTACATTTTGTCGGCGAAAGCGATTGTCGAAATGCTATATTTTTTTTGGGACTGATATTTCGGAAGAGCATGTCAATTTCATTCGTTTTTTTTTAACTTTTTGACAATCATTGTCTTCGATATTGAAAGAAAGCAAGAAGAAGAAGAAAGAAAAAGAGTTTATTTGCGACAAGCATGACGCAAACCAAAAAAAAAAAACTAAATTACAAAAGTTATGCAAGTTGGGAAGATATGCATCACATTCGCGCAAAACGGCCAATATTCGATCTATTTCACTTTGTCTAGAAGATCTTATCCCAAACGCCATATTGGATAACCAACATTTATTTACCACTCCTTGTATCACCTAAGAGAACAAAGAACCCTATTTACAATCACATAAAACAGAATAAATTAGGTACTGCCTAAGTGCATACTGCGTTCGAGAGAGACAAAAATGAATTTTATTTGTTATTAACTAATTAATAGCAATGCAGTGTGTGTTTGTCTGTGTGTGTAATGATAACCGATGCTACGTCCTGTCAGCTTTACTGATAAAACTGTCAAGCGTGATCGGTGTGAAGTTTAGATGGTTCCGCAGATGTGGCGAGATGCTACGAAGAGACTAAAAAGTATCTCATGAGCACTAAATAAATTATCTGTAACTTAAAGCGGTTTTTTATCCTGGTGACAAATAGAGACTACATATGAATGCACAACCTGAATGTTGAATAAACATAAAAATTTAAATTACTTATTTCTGTACGTAGGTAACAACTTTAACTAAAACTGACAAATAAAATGGACTCAATTAAACTAATAACAAACTGAAATATAGCATAAAAATCATCGTCAAAGCTGTCACCTGATAATGTGTCAAGAGAATGGAGGCATTGCTACGTTGTATGGCAGTGCTTAGCCTCTGGCCAAAGCAAAACCCTTTTCGAAATTTCTTTGAAAAGGCTGTGAGCACAAGGTCCACGGCCCCAAATCTTTTCACCAAAACGTACTTTAAATTGGCTTGAACTAGACTACTTAATCAGTCCGTTAACCACTAATCAACCGATGGCGTTATGACAAGTAGCGTTAAAAAACCGATAAAATACCTCAGAAACCGGGCATAAGACCACGTTTACATTTACAAGTTGCATCACAATCGTGTCCCGCAATGTGAATAAACTTGCATACAAGTTGCTACCTGCACGAGACGCGATCTTTAAAAAAAGTGCTGTAGGCCCTGGCCCGTCAGCTTCTTGTCAATGAATGGAAATATAGATAATGAACTATTTAAAACTGCTCATGCTTACTAAAAGCATGATCAGTTTCTTTATTAAATCGCGTTTGACCACTTTCTCACCTGATGGTAAGCCATGATGTGGTCCACAATGGGCACGCTTGCCTAGAATTAACTTATTCATTGACTTAAAGACCCCCAGGCCTTAGCTATGGGAGCGTTCAAGTATTACGTAACGCAAATTGGGGGGAGGGGGAGTCTTGTAAAACGTTACGATACAGCAAAAGCAGACTCTGGCAGGGAATTCCACTCCTTGCTGGACCAACGCACAATGAAAGTAAGTATCCCCAAAAACATTAAAAAATAAGTGCCGCTACCAGAAAAGATTTGAAAACCTTACGCGTTAACCATAATTCTAAAAGTGTAAAATCAATTTAATATTTCGATACGGAACCCTAAACGATACTGCGCAGTTCGCACATTTAGTCTCAAGTGTAACAGGAGCACGGACACATCGGACACTTGTATCAACAGTTTTTGTTTAAGTTGAGACAATAATTCCCTTTGTAAGTATTTTTTCTTAATATTTATTTGCTTCTTAGAACAATAATACCGATAGATACTTTATACATATATTTCCTGTATTGATAGTCATAAATGTTGTAGGCATTGTTATAGGTATTCCGTTTATACATTTAAATACCTACGTAAAAATGATTTTTCAAAATAAATAATAAGTATAAAATATTGTTGTTATTTCTAGACTTATTAATTATTTTTAGACTTTCTTTTTATGTCTTGGAAGTAAATAAAAGATCCAAGAAGTATTTAATTTAGATGTTTTTGGCTTAGGTTTGTAGTTCAGTGCGCTCGGAAAATGGAAAGAGTAATAATAGTAATACCTACCTATAAAACAGCTTAGCTTAGAATCTCGATACACAATAATGTAATTTTTTGGAGAAAACTAAATTATTTATTCATTTCACTTACATACTAATTTACATTTTTGAATATTTCTTAAAAATAACACATTAAAAAAAAAACATTTAAAATATAAAAAAATAGTAGTCCGCCGGTGTCGGGAGCAGGGTCCAAGCTACCGATGGTTAGGGCTCCAGAGAAAGGAACCTCCTCGCAATACGAGCCGTATCGAGGAGTACCTACTGCCTTCTGTATCAGGCCTTTTACCCAACCGCGCAAAGACAGCTTCGACAGATGGTCGTCGAAGCTTTTGGTCAATAGGCCATTGGCCGTAACGACAATTATTACTATTATGTCGTTTATTTAATTTTCTTTACATATAAATTTTCATTTTTAAATATTTATTTTTATAAAAACAGTTGTAACAAAAAAAAACATTTATTATTATTATTAAATATTTATTTTTTACAGATAATACACGAATAATTATGGATTTTCGAATATTATGTAAGTACTTTTCTATCTACCTAAGTACTTTTAACTCTAAGCTCAGGGCACATAGCTTCCCCTCGTCACCATTGATGACTCCGGCATGGAAGAGTATTTTTACAAACTGGTCCTGTTTCAATTTGGTGAAGATCTGATGAAAAACTTCGGAGGTAGGCAACGGAACTCTTCAATAAATGATAGCAAATCACCCGGGATTACTGAAATCGCATGAAGGCGTTTTATTGTTGACACTAGTTCATAACATAACATCACGCCGGTACGCTGTGAAGGGGTACGCAGATGCAAACAAGTAAATCTGAATTAACATATTTTTGGGGTTATTTATTCAGGTATAACTTTATTGTTTATAAACCGATATTGATGATTCTTTTTGCGTTGAGTTGAGTTATAACTAAATTGCGTTTGCATTGGACGGTGAACTTCAAAGATAAACCAGTGACCTCTTTAACTTAAAATCGAAAAAATCTAATACCAGAGCAAAGTAGATAGGTATTTAACTATGAGCTGGTCTAGACTTGGACTGCGAAGGCACATAAAGTAATTCCTTAACGGCAAATAGTGCAACTACTCATTATGGGATTTGTGGGGTATCATCACTAAAAAGTGAAAAATAAAAAACTTTTTTTCAAAAAAAAGAACCGACTTCCAAATAAAAAACACTGCAAAGTATAAAATAATTTTAATTTTGGAAGTTGGTGTCAAAAAACGAAAAAACAACCAAAAATACCGACTTCTGAAATTAAAGTTATTTTATACTTTTGTAGTGTTTCTTATTTGGAAGTCGGTTGTATTTTTATATAAACTTGTTCACAAACGACCGCGTCAGACTACGATTTGACGGACCATGTGCCAGAAATGCACTGGGTATGGCCTTTAGATGGATGGATCAACCCTTTACCAACAGGGACCCGGCATCAAGAGCCCTACAGCCGAAGGGTTTGCAAAAGCTAAACAAAACAGGACCACAGTTCAACGTGGTCCAGTGACCGTTGATATTAAATACACTTTTTGGTACAACGAGTCCTCTCCAGGATCTCGATTTCATTTTTTAATAAGTGGCGGATGAGGTGTACGATGGACCGAGCATGCCCGGAACATGCCTTTTGTTTACTGTTGTTTTGAAGGCTGCTGGGCTGGCAGAAAACCTTCCTCCTCCGCGTTTCATATTCCTCACTACTGAGGGTCATTATTTAGGGTTCCGAACCTCTATACGGAAAAACGGAACCCTTACCTATAGGATCACTCGGCTGTCTGTCTGTCTATCCGTCTGTCACAGCTGATTTTCTCCGAAGTGTTACGAAAATAAATGAAATTTCAAAGTGGGGTCAGTTTTTGAACTGAATCGTGTGACATATCAAATAAAAGAGCGATTGTGACGGTTCCGAATATTCTTCATAATTTTATAATAAAAAGTTTTGTAGTTATTCAAGAATTTAGATTAAACATTAAGTATCTCCGAAACTACTAAAATCTACTCTAAAGTGTCTAATCTGAGTCAAAAATAAAAAAAAATAAAAAAATATAGTTCTTTGCCTTTAGATTACAAGAAAATCCATGAGAAGTCCATGATTTGAAAGTAACATATTACAAAAATTAAATTCGTTCGGAACCCTTTGCATGCGAGTCCGCATACTGTAATATCTACCGAGGGTTATGATTGGGTTTAAAGATTCTTTATTTTTCTAAAAGAACATACATTGTTCACTTAGCGAATAAATACATAACTAAGGTGAATGCAGTCCAGTACCTGACAGTTTTGTTATCTTAATGTAGATAGGTACGATGTCGACATATTATTGTGTGTAAGACGAGCTTATGTGACTTATAACAGTTATATATAACTCAGGTGAAGTGAGCTTGTTGCGGAATTTGTTCGAAAGAGTCACCGCGGCCCTGGAACGCAAAGGGCTTTAAAAGGAACACGGATGGGTTTTAGTTAGTAAGAGTCTGACACGCCCTTCCGCTCCACCCAGACTGGAAGAAGTCATTTGATGATTTCCAATCCATAAAAAAAGAGAGAGAGACTAGCTTATGTGACGTACTGCTTGAGTTTAGCTTTAACTATGTTAAAAGAAGATGTGTTTCTTATATCTGCTGGTAGATTATTATAAAGTTGAACGCCTTCGTACTTCATTACGCAAAGTTTTTATTTTCTTGTCGATGATTCGTCAGATTGGCAGTCGTTTCA
Source organism: Mamestra configurata (assembly GCA_002192655.3). Taxonomy (NCBI): domain Eukaryota; kingdom Metazoa; phylum Arthropoda; class Insecta; order Lepidoptera; family Noctuidae; genus Mamestra; species Mamestra configurata. The sequence goes on from NDFZ01005333.1 coordinate 434,040, forward strand.
TCTAAAAAACTGGTACTCAGCCGCATCCGGTTGGACTGGAAGTCGACCCCATATAGTCCTGACCGATTTTGCCATGGCGGCCAATCTCAACTGAGACTAGCCATCGGCGCGGGACATATTATAATGCACAAGTGTGTACGCAAACATAGGTGCACTCCCTCTTCCATTACTCTCATATTTGCAACCTGACACGACCAAAAAGAGATCTGGCGAAGAACCAACGACTTAATGTGCTTTCCGAGGCACGGGGGTGTCACACCACCAACTTCCAAACTCCGGGCTGTCACTGAGAAATTCTTTTTGGAAAAACCCAATGACACTTCTGACCTGGGAATCGAACCCAGGACTCCACGCTCAGCAGTCGCGCTTGCGACTGCGAGACCAGCGATCCCAACATAGTTTGGCAGCGCTCGGCAGATAGATTGCCTATTCTTGGCATTGTGAAGCGCTTCGTGGAATTTTGGGTCCAGAGATGGGAACACCGTGTTACCCAGTTAATGGGTTGTGGAGGTCTGGTAGGCAGCCGATCCACGTAAAATACTGGTATTCAGGTGAATCCGGTTTGACTGGAAGCCGACCCCAGTATAATTGGGAAAAGACTAGGCAGATTATGAGATGAGAACACGCACTATCATGAACATTTAAACAGTGTATTTTGTTTTCAGGGATCTTCTCCATCACAGTAGCTGTAGCTTCAAGCTACAACTCCGACCTATGCACCGTGGAACACGACCTCAGCAGATGCCGATACAACATGTTCTGCACGAACATAATAAACAGCAACTCAGGATGGGAAAACTACCAACGTAATTCTTACAACTCACCACATCTTGGGATAGTCGACAATGAAGACTGCTCCATATATCTCACATACGCCGGATACAGAATTGACCCCATATTCCTGGTCATGAAACATCCATCATCAGACCTTTCTGGCTGGATACCAGTTACCGGTAACTACAGAAGACGTGATGAAGGCATGTTAAATATCATATATTCTTTAGACCTAAGTGAAAACGATTATGAACATACACCGTCTATTAAACCCATGCAGAATCTAGCCGTCTTAAACATATCAAGGAATCACTTGAAGACTGCTGTTTTATCCAATCAGAACGAATTGAATATGTTGATTGAGTTAGATTTGTCGTACAATACTATCAGTGACATTAGTGTTAATATATACGAGCACCCGTACAGCAAGTTGAAGAAGGTAAACATGTCTCACAACTACTTGGTTAAAATTCCCGATGCTGTGTTTGATAAAATCGATGATCTGCAAACTTTGGATTTGTCACACAACTTCATTGAAGGCTTGAGTCCATTTACTTTCGAAGGCTCGAGAAGCTTGTTACATCTTAATCTATCTAACAATCGACTGACCGATATCAATTCTTCCCTCTTCAGATTCAGTGAACTCAAAACTTTAAGCTTAAGTGGCAACAGAATAAAAGAACTGAAAATTAATGAGTTTGATAAGTTGAAAAAATTAGAATTTCTTGATTTGAGTTCAAACTCCATCAAAACAGTTGATAACGTGTTTCAGAATATGGCTTTCCTATATAGTTTAGATTTAAGTAATAATGCGCTGGAAACCGCGAGCAAAGACACGTTCGCTAATTTAGTATCCTTGACAAGTATCGATCTCTCAAGAAATAAACTAAGGGCTCTGCCCAAACAGTTGTTCAAAAATAAAACCATATCTAGATTTTCTGTTAGCGACAATTTAATTGAAGGTTCATTAACTAAAGGCACTTTTGAAGGTATCAATGTCACAACGTTAAATCTTGGTTTCCAATTATTGTCTGCAGTTGATGATTATGCTTTTAATGGTCTGACCGGACTTGATACATTGTATCTTAACAGTAACGCCATCTTATCATTGTCAAACCTTTGCTTCAAGACATTGACAGGTTTGCTAGTGCTAGATTTATCCAATAATAAAATTTCTAGCATAGACTTTGATAAGACAGATCTGACCAATCTACAGTCACTATTTTTGAGGAATAATCGTTTGGCTCAAATAAAACATGAACACTTTCAGGAATTGAACAGTCTAGAATATTTGGATCTATCAGGAAATGCAATCTCTCAATTGGAACCAAACTCTTTTAAATCGTTGAGAAGTTTAATAAACTTGGAGATATCTGACAATCCTTTGGCTGGAACATTGAAAACTGACACGTTTGATGGTTTAGTCTCCCTACCTACTCTTGATATCTCTCGCAACTTACTGACTGTGGTTCAGAATGCATCTTTTAACGACATGAACGAACTGAAGGATCTCAATATGTCTCGAAGTAAAATAAAAGAGTTACAATTTAATGTTTTTGTTCATACTGGCTATATAGAAACACTTGATTTGTCCTACAACAAACTGGAAAGCTTCTCTGTTAATATGACTGAATTAGTTGGATTGAGCACTTTAATTTTAAATAATAATCTTATAAAAATGATTTCTTCTACATCACTGCATGGACTATCACGTCTAATTACTATTAACTTAGCTCGTAATTTAATAGAAAATATCCAAAACGATTCATTTATCAGTTTAACTGATTTACGTTCATTAGATCTATCTTATAATGAAAAGCTTGAGTTCACGCAAAACTTATTGAATAAAACCGAAAATTTACAAACCATAAACTTATCTGGTATCAAAACTGATATTCGTTTCGAAAATAATGAGGACTCAACCATATCTAATGTCGCAATCTCCGATGCAGGTCTCCATAATATCAGTGCACTAAACCTTAGCGCGTTAACACATATAACAAATTTAGTTCTGAGAAATAACAGCGTGTCTCGGTTAGAAATTGGCGCCTTTTCAGGAATCAGTCAACTTCTCCATTTAGACTTAAGTTTCAACAAAATAACTTTCATTCAACCGGGTGCATTTAAAGACAACGGGCTCTTGTTTTCTTTAAACATTTCCCATAACTGTTTAACAGCTGTTGGTTATGGAATTTTCCGTGGTCTAATTTACTTGAATACGCTCGATATGTCATTCAATAACATTAAAGACTTGCAAAGTGAAAGGTTTTACGAAGTAAAAAGTCTCTCGCAGTTAATAGTTGATAATAACAAAATTGATGAAATTAACGCTGAAGAATTTGCAGGCACGAGTCTATCAAAATTGAGTATAGGCGATAATCCTCTATCGTGTCGCATTTTAGTTAAACTCAAGAAACAAGGCGTTCCTTTTGAAATAACAGCAATCAAAATAGATGAGCATAATGGTGAGAATATTGACGGAGTAACATGTAATAAAGATCAAGAAGGACCTATCTTTCAATCAACTGCGACAGTTAATAATGTTAGTGAAAAAAATGAAATACTAGTAGACATGAGAAACATTTTATATAACATGAGTGTTAGTAATAAGAATACCGTAGAAGATACTAATGATAAATATTTAGAAAATATCACTAATGTGATTGAAAAATCGAACGTTATCAACGAGGAAAATCTATCAAATCTGGCCAATTTAACATACACAGTTATAAATTTGAACAACGCTACAAATGTACTGCTTGAGAAAATCTTAAATTCTTTACATGAAAATGCCATCGCCACCACGACCTCGGTTCCATTAATCACTGTTAATAATACTGCAGATTTGATTCCATACATAAATAAAGTAAAAAAAGAATTAGAAAAAACTATAGCAGACGAAAAGCAAAACGTGATACACGAAATCGAGAGTAAATTCTCTTTGATACATTCCCAGACAGACTCGCTGCCCACAAGCCCAAGTAACGAGAAATTGGTATCAAGTAATGAAGGGACAAAATCGATATTTACCGAAACTTGCGTAGCTTTAATATTGTTGATATTGGTTTGTTTAGTTTTGTACAAATTCTATAAGTCCAGGATGTTTGTAAGAAGACGTATGTCTTATAGCACTCGTGAGTTGCCTGGAGCGATGGACAACTCGAATTTGTAAATTCTAAGGCCCATTCGCTTTAAAGGACATCCACACGACTCATTCGGTATGACAACGGAAAAAAACCCTAGGCTTATGTCAATAATTAACAGCTCAACAACAACAACTTCAACTTGATAATTCGACTTGGAGTCGAGTGGAGAGAGGATTTATTATTGTCTTCATGTGAAAAGCACTGATTATACTAACGGTATTGATATCTGGGCCCCAAGTCTGCTATTACAATAGTATCATAATGGTCTATCATTGATTTCATAATTGTGGATTTTGACAAGTTTCGTAATCTACTAATATAATAGCGTCATTATGACTTTCCAATGGTCAACCACTGACACTCCATTGAAAGAAATGGCATAGAATGGTAATCTCGTACATAATGACGAATGAATGACTGACTTATGCGGTACCTAATCTTCTAAAATGTTGACAGTTCCTTTAATCAGTGACCTACCATTAGAACGTCATTGTGCAGTCATTGCTTATATTAGCTCTGTTGTCAAAAAGTGTTTGATAATTTATCGTGTTTGTGGAATATTGAATGGAGAAATATATTCACTACGAGCAAATATTCTCGAGCTAGCCAACGCAGTGGATGCTAGAGAAAAAAGATGGGCGGAATGCAAAAGACGTTGTCGAGCCCGTCGCTTGACTAGAATGAATACAAACCCGTCTATTGATTTATTATCCTAGAGCTTTATAACATGAAATAGGTTGATTAATTTGTTATACCTATTTTTTATTGCAGATTCTAATAGCACTTGCATTTTATGCATCGGGGTCCTACCAAAATTTGATTGGACATAGTGCCCTCCATAATGTTTCAAAAATTACTGTATCAAGATCAATAAATGCGCCAGGTCTTTGTGGTTTTCCAGAAAGTCAATGAGAGCCGAAATTTGCTCAATTAGCACCATTTTGTGAAATAACTGAAAATAAATGAAATAACTAACTTAACCTAACTGCAAAACATCGGCCGCTACAAATAAAAACAGATTTAACGTCAGTAAGCAGTATAGTAGTACTCTGTGCAGTAATGACACATTTGACTTTGACAGCAAAACAGATAAAATATTATTGAGTTTCATCATGTTTTTGCTGTTTTCGAACTTCTCACTACTTCAGATTGCATAGAACAACAATAAATAATATTTAAAAATATATTTAAAAGAAATCTGGCATTATTTAATTATCGAATTTAGTAGTAGTTTTTCAAAAATCGTTTCTACTAACGGGTTTTATATTAATGGCAATACGACAATGTCATTCTACCACGATTCTATTACGAGACCATTGACCGACCAATGATCGACCATTATAATTTAGCAGATTACGAACTTTTAGCAAAATGACAATGGGATCGTGTTGGAATGACGAATTTATAAAAATTAGCCGACTTGGGGCCCTGTTTTTGGGAAGAATGAGGTTTCAGCTTGTTTCACAATGTTTTTTTTGTCAAGTACTTGATGCCTTGTCTTTATGTACTGCCGGTCGATTCTGTAAACATGTCGAAGTGAAGGCTTGTTGACTGATCACGAGGTGAGCTGTCAATCCATATAATCAAGTTGCAATGACAGCTCACTTCGTGATCATGTGACATCTTGATTATATGGATTGACAGCTCATCTCGTGATCATTTCACCCAAGCCTTCACTTCGACATGTTTACAGAAATGACCGGTTGTGTTAGGTTAGATCTTTTACTTCCCTCGCGTGATTTTATAAAGTCTAAATGTCAGAATATAATCATAAGTTCTTTTATTATTCTAAATTTCTATATAAGTAATTATTAAAGATTATTTTAAGTTATAATGTAGATAACTATGAACTCTTTTCTTTTTATTTAAACTTATAGTTTTTTTCCAAAAGGTTGCTTACGAAATATATGTCTGAAATTGGTTGTAAATATTTTATGAATAAACGAATGTCACATTTTTTTTTTAAATTTATAATAACACAAAAATCTCACGGATTATTCCGGAAAGTATTTAAAACGCTTTATTAATAAACGCGGAGGGTCCCTCTCGGTTTAACTACAAGTAAATAGATACAAATATTATTATACATTATTATGACGTATCTAAGTTAATTCATTAGAGGCAATTTTTTTAAATTAGTCATGTTTAAAACAATTTAATCTCTATATGGTTATATAACAATGATTAAATATATGATTTTGTAAATAAATGGTCTAACGTTACAACGAGTTTTTTTTTATTTTTGGCACCCAGACAACTTACCTCTCACAAGTACCTTAGAAAACGTGGTAAACAGTTGGTGATTCTGACATTACATACAAATATAAATGGGGTACTTTATTTACATAGATATTTGCAACTGTTTTAATAAATACTTAACTAAATATATACACTAGAAATAAAAATAAAACTCCTAACTAAATTAACCCTAACATATGGCGTCAAAACATTCATCCGCATCACTGTCGACTGGATGTGTACCCAAAAGACTGGCGGCATTGCCAGGTTGTATGGCAATGCTATTCTTTGACCAAGGTAAATAAAAGCCAGTCTAAATTAAATAAGTCATCCTAAAAAAACAGCCTAGCCTTTTCCAAAGTTCCTTGGGGTCCTAACCGGATGCAGCTGACATCCACAACCCAATAACTGGGAAATACGATACCCGTTGGCAAGACTGGTGCTAGATTTTCTGGCTTCTGATTATCTGTAAGGACTATCAAATACCTTCAAATGACAACCGGGATCAACAGCTTAACGCAAATGAGGCGCGGAGGAGTCTCGGTAAATGAATGGTCACCCATCCACGAACCGATCTTGGCAAGCGTCGCTTAACCTTGACGATGGACCTGTGCGGCTGTTATTATTTAACCACGAGCTCCTCCTAAAAATCTAATACGGTCTAATAATGTTTATTTGAAGGGGTAAACCTAAAGTTTGTCAAATTCGGATGGAGCTTGGGTTGATTTTGTATTAGTTAGCCTTTTTTGTCCCATTGCTGGGCAAGGCTCCAGGACGGAAGTCGCAATTGAGACAATTCTGAAAAATGGTGGCGTGACAATTTCGACTCTGACGGGTTTCCCGAAAAAGGTTGCAGATAAACTTAGCTGAAAAATATGGGTTGGATTATTAGAGTTTCACACTGGAAAAGGCTAAGATTTAATTTTGCAGTCCATAACCATCCCATTTCTGTACAAAAAAAAAAATACATCAAAATCTGTTCAGCAGTTTAGGCGTGAAATCTTAACAAACCAAAAAAAACTAAATTTCGCATTTATAATATTAGTTAGGATAAGGATTTTATTTTACTAGCAACACCAACTCGGGGATTTCCCAGATTGTCAGTTTGTAAAGTTGCTTTATCGGCACGTTCACAGTATTGCGTGGGTCGTAGAATATTTGCTGAGTTACAACAATGGATAGTATTGTTTACACTTCATTAAAACATGTTCAAATGACTAGATAATTCATTGTTAGAACTGACACTATTTCTTTACGATAGTGCCTATTGTATACCTTATATTTCATCGTTATATCTCAGGTACCTGGTACCTATGGTACCTACTTAGAAAATCACGGGTTTTTTTTATATGACGGGTAAGGTACAGAATAAATAGTATAGAAGTAATCTTAATTGTAGGTACACCATAACAAATTAATAATAATAGTAGCTACTTAGCTTAAAAAATACAGGGAGTAGTAATGGGCTCATCTCTAAAAGCAAACTTTACAGCTAACGTTTGGATGGATTTGGCAGAGAAGGCGAAAAGATACTGAAAGAAAGAAAGAAGAAAGGAAAAGAGTTTATTTGTGACAAGTACTGCGGTAGACCGTGGACTACTATTTATTTATATACGTCTATGTACAATACGTACCTTTACAATTAAAAACATATATCATCATCATCATCCTACCAGCCGGAAGACGTCCACTGCCTTGGCCGAAATCGAAACTGTGGCCGAAACTACATGTTGGGGCCGAAACTGGCCGAAACCAAAACCGAACCTTCGGTCGGTCTCCACAAACAAACTTTCGCATTTAACATTGGTTAGGATTATTCCGTTCACATTCATAGATCCATAAACGCAATATACAAACTATAAAATAACTTAGCGAAGAAAGTCAAGCAAAACAGGAACAAATAAAAATCTCTATCGATATAAATCCAGTATAGGGTTCAACGTAGCAATTAAAGGACCTCAATCCCCCCGGGACCTATTCTCTCTAACAATGGCCGTTTTTTTCTTTTTTTTTTACACTGGCGTTCTTTTTACCGTGCCGTTCACTTGCTCTGGCTAACCGCTTGGTATTTGTGTCCGTTGCTCCAGACTGACCCGATGGATTAAAGGTTTGAGAATACTATTTTTTTTTTTAAAGCATGGAAGTGTTACTGTATGGAAGAAGCTTGTGAAAAAGGCTTATTAAGAATCTCCTGCGTGGACGTTGACAGAAAATATTTCTGACTGCTTTTGAAGTGACAGCTTGGAATTCAGCCGGCCGATTCTGTAAACATGTCAAAGTCAAGACTTGGGTGAAGTGATCACGAGGTGAGCTGTCAATCCATATAATCAAGATGGAATGACAGCTCACTCCGTGATCACGTGACATCTTGATTGTATGGATTGACAGCTCACCTCGTGATCATTTCACCCAAGCTTTCACTTCGATATGTTTTCAGAATCGACCGGCTGAATTATAATAATATTAATAATTTTATTCAAATAAAAACGTCTACAAAAGTGTACATTTAGTCAACAGTAATAACATTTTTCATACAATTATAGTGACTCAAGTATAGATTTCAAATGGGTAGGTATGGTGTGCCAGAATGATGTGGAAGTTAATTATGTTGATAGGAATAACTCCTATAGACACGTACGTAAATAAAATACTCACGCCTTTACATTAATAGATTTAGATTCCGCCAGACAACATAATGAAATCATTTTTACATGCGGCGCAAGACGAAATATTTGTTTTTACTGATAAAAACTACATCGTCCCACCGGCCCCCTTCTACCATCGGACATCTAGACACACTGTAATTTACCACCCCTACCTTGTTGCTATTCCACCAATTCGCACTAAACGTTTCCAAACGTCTTTTATAATGCGCACAGCAAAGGAGTGGAACTCTCTGCCTGCGTCTGTTTCCGAACGCATACAACCCTAATCTCTTCAAAATTAGAGTGAACAGGCTTCTTCTGGGTAAGCTCGCTCCTTCGTCGACTTTTTCTCTGTCATCTATGACCTAGACTAGAGTCAAGAGCAAACCCAAATTAAATAAAAAAAAAGTCGTCTTTGAGTGCCATATGTTTTAAATGCATACGACCCGGGATCGAAACCGGAGAATAAACTTACTTCTATATTAGAGGCACAATATTATATCTATACAGTGTAAAATAATACGAAAATGTTCCACAAATGCAATTTGGAGAGGCGCTAAAAGCCGAGAAATGTAATAAGAATTTCGTGAAAACTTGATTTACTTCGACACTCGACTCGTTAAGGAAAGCGGGCCGATAGTGTAGGGTGACTCTCAAATTTTCAAATTGAAGATTGTATTTTTGAATGTATTTAAAACAAAGGAACGATCATATTTTAAAAAGCGTTCGCATTCGCAAACTGTCATAAACATCTCTAATTTAAATTTTGGCGAGTTTTTAACACGGATTTTCGCTGAGATGATATTGCATCTTGAAATTGAACGCTTTTAAGTAAGACAAGAATTGACCTTCAGTCAGATGTGTTCGAAAGATGCTGTTCATTGACAGTTAAATGTTGTTTTATTTTATGTTGCTGTTGTGTGTGTCGTCCAAAATATATTTTATCTTTCTTTGTAGGATTATCCAGAATTCAAAGACTCTTGTAAAAATCATGACAGAAGGGCAGACAAAATTGTCAAAAAATCAGTCGCCACTGCTCCCTGTTGACCGACGTACTCCCGATTGCAGTTGAATACAAGTAGTTTATCTGGAGCGATTGTGAATCTGACCTTCACAACCCAATAACGTAATATGATAACTATTTTCAAAATTGGTGTGAGATTTTCTGACTGGCAAAGATCTACAAATGATGGCCGGGAATTACACGCCGCCAGAACATTATCGTTTTATAGGCTATAGTTGCCGGAAATAAAGGATCTACTATTATTTAAGTTAGTTCTTTATTTTGCTTTTCTTTTGAGAGAGTACACGACCTTACTTACGGGCCAGAGCCAAGTTTGTAAGGGGAAATTTAAATTGAGAAGGTGAATGAAAGTGTTGAAGAAGTCAGGAACTTTCGATTGGTGGCTTTTTGGAGCATGTGGAGTGTGTGAGTTGGTATCTGTAAAGTGTTCAGGCTTTGTTTTAGAGATTTTGGTATTATGCCTGTATACGAAAGAACAATAGGAACAATATGAACGGTTTGAGTTTTCTATTGATCATTTACCTACAAGCTCCAAACTCAATCTATTTACATTTTTTAAACATAATATCCTTCGAAATCTTACAGCATGGTGCACCTACTGTGGGACGATTTTTCTTTTTCTTTACATCGTTTATTTTGTTTGAATCAAAGTGATATCCGATTGAAAATGGTTTGTTTACCCGGCGTTTTCAATCAGTAATTATTATTGTTATTGCGACAACTTTGATAACAAGCAATGTTTTAAAAAGTACCAGTATTCGGTAACAATCCCACCGGGCCACCTTGACAACTTGAGGAGGGGGAGAGGAGGCGAAGGGAAGAGAATAGAACCCAGGAGCTCATGCTCAGGAGTAATGCTTGCAATCACTAGAGCAACGAGGCAGTCAACGGAGTGCTACCAAATAAATAATTATTATTTATTGAAAAAACTTTGGTTCAAGATTAGGTCCAGAACACCCCAATGAATTTCAAAGTCAAATTGATACTTGCCGGGTTAGAGGAGCTTGTGGCTAAATAATAACAGCCGCATGGGTCAATCTTTAAGGTTAAGCAACGCTTGCCGAGGTTGGTCTGTGGATGGGTGATCATCTTAACATGCCGAAACTCCTCCGTGGCCCGCCGTTGGTCCCGGCTGTCATTTGTAGATCTTTAACTGTCGTTACGGATAGTCAGAAGCCAGATAATCTGACACCAGTCTTGCCAAGGAGTACTGTGTTACCCAGTTAATGGGTTGTGGAGGTCTGGTAAGCAGCTGCTCGACGTAAAATACTGGTATTCAGCTGAATCCGGTTTGACTGGAAGCCGACCCCAATATAGTTGGGAAAAGGCTAGGCAGATGATGATACTTGCCGGGTTCAAACCCATGAACCAGTACTTGAGAATTGTGTTCCACAACCTCCGAGCCCTACAGCTTAACAAAGTTCAATATAACTTTAAAATGGAAGGCTTTTAAACTGATTTGTAACCGGAACGCCTACAAAAGAGCTTAAGCGACATGGTGTTTGTCTTTATTTATATTTAATTAAGTTTAAAGCTTGGCTGAAACAATTTCAACATTGATTTCACGGGGTTAAGCGTTTTGTGTTTCAGGGTGGGCTAGAAGAGGAGCGAGTTTAAACCACAATGGCAATAAAAAAACTGGCAATACTGGTTTATAGGAATATTTTGAAACTTTAATAAATCCTGTCACCGAAATCAAAAATAGACTTTCCTATTACATATATAGAGGTAAGTGGTACAAAGAGTAAAGTCCCGGAAACCTCCATTGAAAAGGGAGGATCCTCCTACCAGATGGTTGTTGTGTCTGGTGGGTAACTGTCCGATACTTGATATACGGACTATTGTATATGTTCAAATCGCACGGAAAACTTTGCTTGCGCGATGCAGGATTTTATTGGTAGTTCGTCGCTGACAGGATAGATGTCGTTGAGTTTCTTTTTGTTGCTGTACAAATTTTGCTTCTTAGTTTTTCATGTGGCATGGCATTGATGCCGCTACACATAAAACTAGTGTTGCCAGTGTTTTGATTTATTGTCGTATCGTCGTCTCCACCTTGTATAATTACCTCGTTTTTTAACACAAATACTCTGACGTACCAAAAACACGACGCCGTCACTTCGTGTTCAACAGTTTTTTTAATATTTTTATGGTTTTTATAAATATGTATGATAGTATGTAAGGTAAATTGACGGGTCTTTGTTACCTTAATTAAATGATATATTGTTATTTAATTAATTCATTGTATTATGAATATTTTAGATATTAAAACACAAAAATATAAAAAAATATAAAAAGTAACCCACCGGTATCGGGAAGAGGGTCCATGCTACCGGTGGTCAGGGCTCCTGAGAGAGGAACCTCCTAACTATGCGCGCCGTGTCCAGCACTGCTTTCTGGATCAAGCCCTTGATCTAGCTGCATAACGAGAGCCTCTTTAGATGTTATAATTAAAATAATGTTATTATTATTGAGAAATTATTATTTAAAAAAGGTGAAACCTGTACTAACGTGGCTACTTACAGGTTCAGCCTGCCTGTTATTTTAGCATTGTGTTCGTTTGCCACCTCACGTTATGATGAGACCTGTATCGTAACAAATTGGGTATTATTATAAGCATATTTCCCATTCATTGCCCATCGGAATATGTAAGTGATGGAAGAGGGAATGTACCTGTTTTTGCGTACACACTCGTGCAATATAATAATATGTCCCGCGCCGATGGTTAGTCTCGGTTGAGATTGGTCACCATTGCTGAAATCGGTCAGGAGGACTTTATTTTAATGGTTCTGTATCCATCAGAAAAATAATCAACCGACTTTTTAATATTCCCTCATATTGTATTTGTCCGTCTGTCGGTTTTTCTGCCGACCCAGGCAGCGACTTATAAAAATACGCAAATGTGCGTATTTTTATATGTCGCTGCCTGCGTCTATACAGGGTGTAAAGTTCGGAAAATTGAAAATTTGACAATGTCGCTGTTTTCATAGCCACAATCTTAATTCAATTCTCTCCGGCATAACTCGGTCCTGAATTTTAGGGCAAGGGTACATACAATGTAGCATCACGCTATACCATACTAATACTGGGTAGTCGGAGGTCTAAGGTCAAAACCGGGTTCTAGGAAAAAAACCGGTCAATTGTAAGTCGGACTCGAAACCTAAAGGTGCTCCCTCACCTGGACCATTCGCCTGTAATGTACAGTCAACAAAGCTATTTGGTATGCAGGCAGCTAACTTTTTGCAACTACTTTAAAACAATGTTGTGAGTGTGTTGAGTAGATAATTATTGTACACCACTCTCGTAAGTATGTCATAAGCTTAAAAGTTATAATGCTCACATTAAAAATAAATATTGGCAGTGCAGTGGAAAATTTTATATTTTTGCCTATATTCCAAATAGCTTTGTTGACTGTACCTAACGTTACTGAGTCGAGCATTAAGTTGGCGAGGGAACAGAACCGAGCATTACAGTGCGCAACTTGATGATACAATATGTAACATTTAAAATGAATGAATCTAATGTTACATTACAGACAAATGCTCGTCAGTCAGGGAGCTAGTATTGTAATGTAATGCTCAAAATCGAATCTGAAATGTTACATTATGGACGAGTGCTCCAAGTACGAAGGCACCGGAATATGGCACAACAGGAATGAGGTCTCTGCTACATCGCGCTGCTGTGGTTAAACAAGAGATTTTCTAGTAAATTCCATTACGTAAAAATTAAAAAGACACGCCCCATGTTTTGTCACAGCATGACAAGTAGTGCGACGCTATCGGAAATCATTAGGTAGTTAATGAAACGGGTAAATTTGGGCCCAAACTTGCTACCTAATGCCCTTCAGTAATGGCGGTTTAAGTGCTTTCCCGGCGGATCTACGAATGTCTTCGGATACGCCATTTTAAGCTGGTTGAGGCAGATTCTTTTGGTAGTGTCTTTTTCCTATACATTATTTTAAGCCAATATTGTACGTGTGATGGATGCGTATGTACTGTATGTTCAGGGTAGAAATTGTTCTTCGAATAGTTATCTATCTATAGGTACTTTTTGTATATGATACATGGCACATTTATACATACGGGACCGGAAAAAAGCGGGATATGCATGAAGGAAGTCATGGGCATAAGTTAGTTTCCTATATAAGGCTGTTTGTATAAGTTTTAAAAATAACTTTCACCGTCACATACCTACTTGCAGTACAGTAAATACATTGAATTTCAGCTGAAACTGTCTGGAAATTTGGAAGCTGTTCCCAACTAAGATGAAAAACGGCTAGGCAGATTCTTTTAATTTTTCTTTAGGTATGTTGACAGATTCCTGGACGAAAGTCAGTCCCAAAAATATCATAACGCATATTGGGAGATGATAGCGGTAATAAGTTTGAGAAAGCGAAAATTATCGTGTTGTTAAACATTGTAATATGACATTAACTTTATATGTTGGTTATTTCTTATAGGTCCCACTAGTTTTCACGTATATTTTTTGCGATAAACAATCATACGAATGTTTTTGACGTAGTAACGTCACATAAAACTTTACTATAACTATAATACTCGTTTCGCACATAATATTTATTTGAATTGGATACTATATTAATATTTTGAATAATAAAAATTGTGTCTGCCACATAAAATTAAACCAAATACAATTGGGTTGTAGTTTTTTATGTTCAATACGTTAACGTTATTATACAGTTCCAACTATCACTCGGGACACCTCTCATTCTAATCAGATACAGCTGAATACAAGTACCTATGTTACCCGAAGAGACTTTCTATCTGGCTATCACAAGCCAACTAGAAACTTGAAAAAAAATAAAAATGTGTGCGTGTTCTAGTGTAGGTACACACGTAAGAAGTGAAACTTCTTTATGAAATTATTTTTCGAAAAATGATCTACTTTTGTTTTCATTTTTACTTTGTAAAAACAAAACAAAACAACAACAACAACAAAAAACAACAACAACTACCACAACAACAACTATAACAACAACACCAAACAACAACAACTACCACAACAACAACTATCTCTAATACAAAAAACGGTCAAGTCTAGCGGTGGGAGTAAGTCCGCTTAAACGACATGCTATCCCTACTCCGCTGGAGAAAGTACTCTTCGAATCAACCGTGGTAGGGACAAGAAAAAGATGGCGCGTAACGGAAAAATGTGACGCGTAACCGAGATATGTGACGGTAAATTTTTTCCAACGCCGATAAAGAAGTTTCACTTCAAAAATATTTTATGCCAAGACACCTTTCCAGTCTTTTGCTTCATGAAATAAATAAAAAATCACAAAGATAAAACGCATCATAGTTCAAAGCTGCCAAGGTTGCGGAATTTGTTCGAAAGAGTCACCGCGGCCCTGGAAGGCAAAGTGCTTTAGATGGAACACGGATGGGTTTTAGTCAGTAAGAGTCTGACACGCCCTTCCGCTCCACCCAGAGCGGAAGACGACATTTGATGTTTTCCTATCCTTAAAAAAAAGGTGATCTGTGATGAGATAAAACTGTGTGTCTGTTTATAGGGGGTAATATTTGAAAGTACACTGACGTAGGTACAAAGCTGCAGTGTCGCTGAATTCAATCTCGGAAAAAAACACGATATCCGTGGCCTAGCCATTGAAAAAAATAATCTCTAATATTTTGAATTACTAAATTACTATACAACGCAAGTAATGTTTAATAATGTGCGCACACAAATTTACTTTATCTTTTATATATATCCTTAAATTAAAAATCCAGAATGACCGTTTATAGGTACTGTATCTGTGTCAAAAGCTGGTTTTTAAATACTTTTAATTGTAATCTGTGGAGAACTTAGTGGGTAGCATAATTGTTAAAATGCAATATTTAAGATATTATGACTATTTCTTATTGTGCTACTGTTTGTTTTTCATTAAATAAATAAATTAAATTTACTACTATTTGCTATTCCTGTAAATCATTTTGACTGGCCTGTTGGTCGAGTGGTTAGTGACCCTGACTGCTTAACCGGAGGTCGTGGGTTCGATTCCCACCCAGGACAAATCTTTGTGTGATGAGCATGATCATTTGTTCTGTGTCTGGGTGTAATTTGTGTATAATATGTATGTATTTAGAAATATATAAGTATGTTTATCAGTTGTCTGGTTGCCATAGTACAGGCTCTGCCTGGTTTGGGATCGGATGACCGTGTGTGAGTTGTCCCAGGATATATTATATTATATTATTAGATTATATTATTCCTGTACATCATTGACTCGTGGCAAAGAGTTTACCGACAAAAGCCATAAAAGAAAAATATAGTCGAAGTGTTAGATATTGATCACTCTAATAAATTCCTGCTTACACGAAACCCCAAAGGACTCGACGAAAGCAATACTTTACGTAATTCGGCCATTCTTTAGACGAAACAAACTTTTGTTTGGCCTAAAAAATAGCGGACTCCATACATTTTTCGTGCTTCAAGTTTTCTAAGATGTTATCTTTGTCCCGCCCCACTGTTTGCAGAGGGGCCTTTTTTCCTGCATAATGACTGGCAATGATTGTACCTATTCCCTCTGTGAGGCTCTCGAATCAAGTTAAGTATTCATGGCTGCTATAATTTTTGACACATTATGAAGAAGTCGGTTGTCTCATGAATATTTTTTTATTCAGTTTGTCTTTGAGGTGATTTCTTTTTTAATTTTCTGAGTCGTTTATTAATGAAGACTTTGTGTTTTATTGTTTCGTGTTTTTTTGTCTACCTTTGGGATCAGGCTTACCCTAGGTGCCAGATTACCAATGAATAATTTATTTTGGTTGAAACGAAGCTTGAGGCCGAAAAATATTTAGTTTTTTTTTTGGTGAGAATAACTGATGCATTTGAAAATTGATAAAAAAAATGTGCGTCTCTAAGTTAAGAAGCTAATCTAAGTTTAACTATTTAATATGGCAAGAGTCTGTCCGAAATACGGCTAGCGCTGTGGGTTAAGAGTGAGAGAGGAAGAGCCTGCCTACCGCTGCCGTATGCGTGAGAGAAAGGGAAGCCAGACAGACTGGCGCCGTAACGCGTCACGTTACGAAGCGGTTTACCCTGCCATAAGAAGTTATTACTTCAAAAAAATATTTAGCTTTATATTAGACTGACACAACAAAGCAACAACAACAGTATAACGCGGAAACGAAAACAGAAATTCATATTTTCATTAAAAAATCCTATTATGTTCGAACTTGTGTACGAATTAATTAATATAAAGTAAAGGCTCACTGTCAGACAAACGAACAGAGTTAAAATAACTGCTAAAACTATGTAACTAAATGTTTATATTTTGTCCGTGAATAATAATAATATAATATAATATATCTTGGGACAATAATAATTCACCCACGGTCATCCGATCCCAAACTAGGCAGAGCCTGTGCTTTGGCAACCTGACAACTGATAAACATACTTATATATTTCTAAATACATACATATTATAGACAAATTACAGCCAGGCACAGAACAAATGATCATGCTCATCACACAAAGATTTGTCCTGGGTGGGAATCGAATATTTCTGTACTATTGATATCTAGTTATCTACCTATAAAGAGCACTTTCACAATTTAAATCCGCCAAGCTCGTTCCATCATCTGATTACAAGACGTACGGCGCTGCGCTACCGATATAAGGTAGACATCCCACGGGGGCACAAAATATTTTTAGAAATCTTTCATTGTGCGTACAACTAAGGAGTGGATTTCCCTGTCAGAGCACCTATGTATTTTCTGATACAACCAGGGCACTGTTTAATATAACTGACAATGAAAATTGTCACAATTTTTCGAGTGGTGTTGTTTAATAAAGCAGAGAATGTATGAAACAAACACACAAAATAGTAGAATTGTCAGATTGTCACTTGTTTCCAGTTAATGTTATCAAATAGGCCCCAGCAGCCCTACTATAAATAAATAAAATAAATAAATCTTTATTCAAAATTCAAATTGCTACGATAGATTAATAAATCTTAGATAATAATATAGGTAGAACAATGTTAGATGCCTGTACTAGGAGGGTCCTGTATCACAGGCGGCAAGAGCTCAACAATGTACTAAGAATCGTATAAAAAAATGTTTACAATATTTACTTAATATTAAAATAGTAACTGAGTTATATTTATTTATTTCATTAACCTAATTTACTTAATTAAACATATGACCATAAATACCATAAATGGGTGTTTCTAGCAATGTTCAGTTCTTGTTAAATTGTTTCTAACATTTAATTATTTACTTAAAAACAGCATTGTAGACTATTAGCGTCAGCAAAATTTTTAACTGGGTTAAAGTTAATGTTACACAATTGGTTTGAAGCAACTCATGTGTTTTACGACGTGCTAATGCCATCCAATTCCGATGATTTAAACGGGATAGTGCTATTCGCTATGTATAGCTCCGTCTCCCTCTTAGAGCAGAATCATGATCGTTTTAAGACTTCATAGGGCCTCTGGGGTTACAGGAGAAGACGCCCCGGTCGTCGGGAGTCGTAGGGCGATCCCCGACCACCGTAGGCGCGGGCCTGCGGACGGCGAGCGTTGGGTGCCTCGCTGTCCGATCACCGTTTCACGCGCGCCTCAAAGAGATGTCAGCATAGAAGACGGGGCCCGCTAGGGCAGAGCCTGCCAGGGTTGCGGAATTTGTTCGAAAGAGTCACCGCGGCCCTGGAACGCAAAGGGCTTTAGAAGGAACACGGATGGGTTTTAATCAGTAAGAGTCTGACACGACCTTCCGCTCCACCCTGAGCGGAAGAAGTAATTAATTTGATGATTTCCCATCCTTAAAAAAGAAAAAAGAAAAAAAAGGATCTCTGGGGTCTTAAAGTCAAGAGTTTACAGGTAACCCTTGGGCAAGCGTGCTCATTCGTCAATCACATCATCGTTTTCCATCAGGCGAGATTGTAGTCAAATGCGAACTCATTATCATCTGCCTAGCCTTTTACCCAGCTATATTGGGGTCGCCTTCCAGTCAAACCGGATTCAGCTGAATACCAGTATTTTACGTGGAGCGGCTGCCTACCCGACCTTCACAACCCATTAACTGGGTAACACGGTACTTCTTGGCAAGAGCTTCCGTAACAACTGCCAAAGATCTACAAATGACCAACGGGTTAGCGGGTTTTCGGTGGCACGAAGGAGTCTCGGTATGTTAAGATGGTCACCCATCCACAGTCCAACCTCAGCAAGCGTTGCTTAACCTTTGAAGATCAAATGCGAGCTTATCAAAAATATATATATATTCCATCCAATGACTTTCAACTAAGCAGAGATGGTCTTATGTTTAATCTATTTTGTCACACTACATCACTTTTTCGAAATAATTCCTTCTTTCAAACCATTAAGGAGATATCCCCTAGACGGGCACCACTGCATACAGATCGTTAAAAGCATGTACCGCTCGAATATAGGTAAATGCAGTAACTTGGAGGCGTACACTCGGCAGTTGGTAGCATTCCAGTCACGTATGCACATGCAGCGCGGAAGTTCCGCAAGAACCCCCTGGGTGGCAGGATACGTGCCATAGAGCATCGATGCGATGCGCTGGCCACTGCTTGAGACGGAATTGTCAAAAAAAACATACTATCCAAGCGTTTCAGTGACTAAAGTTGAAAAAAAAAATGGCGCGACCACAGTGTTAAATACTGACTTCTACCAGCAGTTTCGTTCGCGTGGTATGATGATAGAAAGTATCCTCTACATGCTTTCTTCAGGTTCTAGGCTATATTTATCACTAGCTTTTCTCCCGACTTCTTACGCGCATATCCCGTTCTTTTCCGTTCCCGTATAGCCTTCCTCGTGAATGTGGCTATCATATACAACAATAATTTTCCAAATCCGACTGGTAGTTCCAGAGATTAGCGCGTTCAAACAAACAAATACAATACATTTTGTCGAGTTATGCGCATGTATGGGGCAATCGGCGATTTCTGTGTTGAAAAAGAAAGTATTCTGAAAAAGTCACAATGATGAGCACAATGACCCCTTAAGAGGTATTGCGTTTATTCTGTTACACGTTGTATAGGTAAGTAATGTGTGTGAGTGATTAGCATAGACGTCTCTATGGCGCTGGGTTCCATACTCTGTGGCAGGCTACGTTTGAAATTAACAAACTTTGTACTACAAAAATGTGTTACATTTGTAGATACAGGGTAATTGTTGAGTCACGTGCACAGTTAATTAGAGAAAGTTGGGGAACACCTGCACTTGGTGATATTAGATGGTGCCCGTTTAAAAGTTATTCTATATTATGTCGTTTGTTTATTTTAAAGATATCGTGAGTTTGCAGAGAAATTGGCAAGTTCTTATGCGAGTTTTTGGAAGTGTTCTGTCACGCTTGAATTGTCTAAAGAAGTAGACAATGTGACAGGATAGCATTCTGCCACTGGCATACTACTAGGTTTAGGTATAACTGTTACTGGCAAATGGTAAAGAAAGCCTTGAAAGCCTTTATGATTTTATGAGAATTTGTCAAATTCTACTTTGGCCTAAACTCCTGTCAAACTTTGGCAATAAAGTAGGATTTGACACGCTCGTATGAGTCGAAGTTCTCAATTCAGAAATCGGCCTCCTTTTGATAGCCGACAACGTCCAGTTCGATCCAGCCCGTCCCTAGCTGTCCTCTCCCCAGCGACGCCCTAAGCCGAGGCCCGTACCCCACAGGGGGTGCCCTTAGCGTGTATTCGCTTAGTTTGTAAGTTTTTTATAAGCCCTGTCTGGAGGCTTTAATATTATATTAAGGCCACCACAGGCAAGCCCGGTTAAGCAGTCGACAACCTCATAGGTTGAACTGCGAGAAGCCACTCATAAAAAAAAAGGCCTCCCTTTGATAGCCGACAACGTGGCGCATTCACTTTGGTCTAGTATTACCAAAGGCTGTAGAGAAATGCAATTCTATTAGTGATGACGACTGTCGAAATGCCAAAAGATAAGGGATTGTTCAAGTTGTAGCGGCATCAATGCCACCACATGAAAAACTAAGAAGCGAAATTTGTACGGCAACAAAAAGAACCGCATCGCCATCTACGACAAACTAACAACGAAATCCTGCATCGCGCAAGCAAAGTTCTCCGTGCGATTTGAACACATACAACAGTCCGAATATCAACTATCGGGCAGTTACCCACCAGACACAACAACCGACTGGTAGGAGGATCCTCCCATTTTTCAGTGGAGGTATGCGGGACTTTACTCTCTGTTCCGCATACCTCTATTAAGTAATATTTCGACAGCGCTTGTCGATTTCATAGATTTTTGACGTTAGATGCAAATGCGAACGTCGCTTAAAAGTTTGTAGAATTGGCCGCAAGATAGAGTTGTTAAATCGTGCCGTCCGCTCCATACCTACTTACTAAAAAGTCAACGGTCCTGTACTATTTATAAGTTAATCCGTGCCGGTCCAAGGTACAGACGAAGTTCTTCTAGCAGTATTCATAATGTTTTAACTACTTGTGGCACGAGCTGACATCTCAACCCTAGGGAAACGACTTGGGAACTCGGTTGATGTATTAAGCCGAGAAGATGGTAATACTAAGTAGGTAAAGAAAGTTGGGAGGTAGGCTACTTTGTATAGCTGTATATTACAGGGAACTAGCATCTTAAATCTAGCCGTATAATTAAGTTTCATCTAAATTCATTCATTTAGCCATTGAGACGTGAAGAGGTACCGATAGTTACGGACGGACACTTACATCCGCATTTATAATATTTGTATGGTTAAGTGTATGGTATGGTGTAGAGGAGCTCGTGGCTAAAGAGGAGCTCGTGGCTACATCATAACAGCCGCACGGTTCGATCTTCAAGGTTAAGCAACAGTTGACGAGGTTGATCTGTGGATGGGGGACCATCTTAACATACCGAGACTCCTCCGTGCCTCGGAAAGCACGTTAAGCCGTTGGTCCCGGCTGGCATTTGCAGATCTTTGGCAGTCGTTACGGATAGTCAGAAGCCAGATAATCTGACACCAGTCTTGCCAAGGAGTACCGTGTTACCCAGTGAGGTGGAGGTCTGGTAGGCAGCCGCTCCACGTAAAATACTGGTATTCAGGTGAATCCGTTTTAACTGGAAGCCGGCCCCAATATAGTTGGGAAAAGGCTAGGCAGATGTGTTTGGTAATGGATAAGTCATCGTAAAATACTATAAATGGTTGGATGTTTGCTAATTAATTACGAATTTGGATGAATCCACTAGCGGAAACTAGTTCCGTATAATTATAAGAAATGGGTAAAGTAATAAGTAATGTTTTCGGACAACTTTTCTTTGGGTTGCTACAAATTCATATTTGATAACCACAAATTAACAAAAAGCTGATCTTCAATTCAATTCACAGCCGAGCTTTGTTGAAATCCCAGAAGCAAAGCTGAGCTATTTATTGTGCCTGTAACTGCACCGGCGCTTATACGTGGAGACTGTTCAAAACGGAACCCGGCAAAAACATTTATGAAATAGTCCATCCAGGAAAATAGTACCATTAAAATGAAACACAATACCTATAGTATAAGGTACTTACCTAACGATATTTCTTTTTTTTTTAAGGATCGAAAATCATCAAATGATTTCTTCCGTTCTGGGTGGAGCGGAAGGGCGTGTCAGACTCTTACTGATTAAAACCCATCCATGTTCCTTCTAAAGCCCTTTGCGTTTCGGGGCCGCGGTGACTCTTTCGAACAAATTTTGCAACCCTGGCAGTACCTAAGGATATTGGCCATTACACCACTCCACCGTCCTTATCTCAAAAAAACTCCTTGCACGTTCTTCTCCATAGAGATCTACGCTTTGGAACGTGCAAATAGCTTCATCTCTTTTGAGTGACCAACCTTGACAATTCAAAAGTGCCTTTTAATGGTCTAGTTGAAATAAATGAATTGACTTTGACTTTGAATTTAGGCAATTCTTTAAAATACCTACTTTCCATCATACACAACGTGTAACAGAATAAACGCAATACCACATAAGGGGTCATTGTACTCATCATTATGAACAACTTTCACTGTGGGACATACAATGAAATCGCGAAAAATATCGACTGCCTTATACATTTATGTGCGAACCCAACAAAATGTACTGAACTCCTGTTTTTTTCGCGTTTTCGGGGTTGGTCCCATTATAAAAGTTGTTCAAAATGATGAGTACAATGACCTCTTCAGAGGTATTGCGTTTATTCTGTTACACGTTGTAAATGTCATCACTTGGTTTATCAATCAACATTAAAATACAAGCCCACATTTACTTCGAGAGCTTTCTATGTTGCATCGTAGAGCGAAGCACAGTTCATATTAATAATAGTTTCTGAGCCTGGCCTAGTGTACCGAGTTAGCCCAAACTTGCGTCCCCCGAGGCCTATCCGTCTGCACTATACTACGTTGCAGCTAAAACTACGAATTTACGTTCAAACAAAGTGTTTCTAAGCAAATGAATTATATTATGGCCGGAGTTTGGAAAAGTTTCGCTGCCTTTTAAGCTTGAGGCAATTCAAAGATAAATAGAATATACGTAATTGTACACCATTAATGGTTATAGGCATTAGTAGCGGAAGGTTTCATAACCTTTTTATTGGGAAAAGCCCGCCACACTATTTCTAACCACTGCAACTCCCGTAGTAAAGTGCCGAGACAATGTTTCTCGTTAAACAGCGAGTGTAAGATGCCCCTTGGCAGAAATGTGTGCGTAGGGCGAGTTTTTTAACGTCCTCGATCGCGTTAGCGTAAACGTTAATTTGTATTGAAACTAAATAAGCGGTGTCTGGTGCCACTCACGGAAAATTTTATTTTTCCATACGATTTGACATAAGCGAACGTTTACGCTAACGCGATCGAGAACGTTAAAAACTCGCGGTTGTCTTTACCGGACTTCATACTACCTGTAACGACTATCACAGATCTACGAATGACAGTCGTGACCGAAGATTGAATGTGCTTTCCGCGGCAGTCTTAGTATACAAATAATAATTAAAGAAAAACGACTAGTATTGGTCGATTTTCAAGGTTTTTATTTTGTGTTCAAAGTTGAGACTTGTCCCGAATTTTGCTAACTCATTTTGATCCTTAACCTTTTGAACGCCAGAGTATAAACTCATCTCCGTATCCCCGACGCCAGGCCACAAAATAGCCGTACTTTTTGTCACATTTTTGTGACGTTTGGCGTACAGGGCACGCGCTTGCTTGTTATGTATACGTGGCTATGGCGTTCAAAAGGTTAAATGAAAAATATCTTCATTACCAGATATTGGTATTTGAAAGCTTCTGTATTGCACTCAAAACATAATATTAAAAAGCGATCCACTAGAAGCTTCTTAAAAAACGGTACTATATGCTAAACCAGTTACTCAAGTATTCAAAACATGAACTCTGCAGAACTAAGATGTGGCAGAAAGACGTGTGGACCGCCGGGACGCAAGTTTGAACACACTCCGACCGCCACGCGGAAAACTACCAGCTATTTCATATTTGTAGAATAATTTAGTACGGTATTGCATTTTACATCAATAATTTTAGCGGGAAAATTTCTTCGCTTCTTTTGACAGCTGTCAACGGGTTGTAGTGATGGAGGTTATTGAAAATAGAATTGATTAAGGACTGATTTTTAATGGGTTCTTTGACCTGGGGAATAAAAATGGTGGTTTGACAGCTTTTGTTTAGAAAATATATCAAACAGACATATTCATTCTTAATACGAAATTTAACTTTAGAAAAAAAAAATGGAATAGTAGATTTTTTGTGGAACAATCTTATGATATAGGTATTTTTTTTTTATCGAAGGAAAAACAACGCCCTACTTAATATTATAAGCGCGAGAGTTATAACGAAATCAAATATCTTGAGTTCTGAGCAAAAAGTCCTTCGCATAAACCTTCCACGTGGCTATTGTTAAAATACAAAATGTAAAACAAGCATACACCACCGAAATGAGGACATAAAGCTTTTTAATTTTGACTGGCCTATTGGTCGAGTGGTTAGTGACCCTGACTGCCAAACCGGACTATTGACTAAAACCCATCCATGTTCCTTCTAAAGTCCTTTGCGTTCCAGGGCCACGGTGACTCTTTCGATCAAATTCCGCAACAATAGGGCCACTATTGCGTGTTTGCTGGTGAACCCAGTCGACTGCCTCAGGACGAATCCGAGGGATCGATACGCCCGCTAACACAGATCAGGAATGTGGTATTTGAAGGTGAGCTCTGTGTCCCATTAGTGCCGGGACAAAAGGCTTAACGCACGTTCCGAGCCATTTTCTATATTTCTATGGTTTAGAGACACGGAGGAAAATCGGTATGTAAAGATCACCTATCCACTGACCTCGGCAAGTCCGGCGACCGGTGCGGCTGATATTGTCCCCAAAAATGTATTTTGTGAAGGTTTCTAATTTGTATGCATGTCAGTTCTGTAACAAAAAAAAAACATGTGGGTAAGTCTTTGGGGACTGCTGATAGAAGTGAAAACTAAGCGAAAGCTAAAGCGTTCGGTGACGATGACGCGAGTTCCATGGTTTTTGTTCACCCAAAGCGTTCGGTGACGATAACGCGAGTTCCATGATTTTCGTTCACCCAAAAAGTACACATATATACAAAGTATACGTATAGTTCATGGAAAGCGTTCGGTGACGATGAAGCAAGTTCCATGATTTTTGTTCTCCTAAAAAGTGCTCAACGCTTCTAAAGAACTTTTCACTTCAAAAATATCTTATCATTTCTCACACTCGGAAAGTAGTGTTTGTTTGATTCGAGTAGCGGGTGGAAGTCGCTGCTTCCCATCTTAGGGCGGGAATGAATTTAAACTACAACTAAAGGGGGATGCCAAGCCGCCATAGTGATTTAGGCCCTGAGTGCCCACAATTAACATCGAATGCATTGGGACTTCTATAAACAAAAGGACAAATAAATTAAGTACAATATTATGTGTAAATGTCAAATCAATGTTTTGCAACAAATCTTTATTTTTTCCCGGATTTTAAATTGGCAACCTAGCAAATGTCCGTTTATTTCGTTGTATCGTTTCAATATTTATTATTTATTAAAAAATGTTACTGACTTGTATCGCGTCGTGAATAGAAGAGTTAATTACCTAAAATCTACATATTTGTTTTTACTAAATTAAATTTCTTGGGCATCGCAAGGCCTAAAATCGGTATTCCCCTTTGGTAAGGTAATCAGATGAGAAATATCCATTAAAAAATAAAATCGAAATGAAAAGTTGAGTCAATCCGAGTATGTCTAATTACCTCATATGGGAATTGATTCCTTTCGCCCCTTTATAATAACAATCTACAATTTCTTTCGTATTTTCCTTTCGGTGCCTTTGGTTGGAGTGAAGTCGTGGGAAGAACAAAGTATAGCTTACACAATATTACATCAATGTTATCTTGGCCGTATAGACTACGTCAATTTTATGGCCCGCGATAAAAAACTTTACAGATCGGTCAACATAAAAATGGGAGTTTAACGATTGCGGATAATATCCGCAGCGTATCCGAATTCCGTGTTGGACGAAAAAATTAACTGTCTTATCGGGCCCATCCCATATTATGTTTTCTTTTAATTTCCGTAAAAAAGGTAAAGTATTATGTGAGTTCGACCGCGATAGGAACATGATTTAGGTACCTAAGCCTACCGGCTACTAAATCTATAGGTTAATTCAAACTTAATGACGGTTGTGAAGTTTGATAAAGTTTTGGTATGACATGTTTAATTAGTTTTTGAGTTTTAGATAAATGATTTAAATTTTTGACAACAAACGAATTGAAAAGTAGTTGTGATTTTATTTTTTAAATGTACATTGTTTTGTGTTGGTATATGTAATTAATTAACATTAGTATATTAGTGAATGGTTTTTTTTATTTTCTTATGTTGACATTGCTTTCTTATTGTTTTTTTTTAAATAGAATTTGAGATAGTGATGGTTATTTTTTTTCTTGGAGTGTTTGATCTGGTCTACCTAAGTAAACGGAGAAACCTCTTATCTAAAAACGTCGTTTTAGCTGGATTAGCAGGCCAGGGTTGTGGAATTTGTTCGAAAGAAACAACACCCTGGAACGCAAGGGCATTTGCAGGAACACGGGTGGGTTTTAGTCAGTAAGAGTCTGACACTCTCTTCGCTCCGCCCAAAGCGGAAAGAGTCATTTGATAATTTCCCATCATTAAAAAAAAAAACTGTAAAATCACTAATCTAGAGAAAAAGAATGAAAGAATTATATTTATTTAGCACTTACATGAAACACGCACGGTATATATATATAAAAAAAAAGAAATGTAAGTATGCTAAGAACTAAATGTGTGTACTGCACTAAAAAAGTCCATTTCAGCGATATGTCAGACTGATACTGTCTGACGCTGGCTGTCTGATGCTGGCTGATAGTAGTTGGATAAATCTCAGGTAGTCTCATCGAACTACTATCAGTAAGCAACCCAGCCAAGATAGTCGTTACATCTAGGCGGAAGCCATCCCCACACCAGGCCATCGGTGGAACTCTTTGGAGACCTTTCAACGCGATTGCCACTCCTGAACCTTTTTGCCCCATCTGTTATCCGTTCTGCGAAAAACTTTCTACCACTTTTTGGCAATTCTTCTCGCACTGTATCGCTTCTTTTTTTGTTTACGTAACAAAAAAAAAAATATGTGTCTAATATTTTTTGGACATCTATCTGAGGGACTAATTAGATTTTTGAAGTGATAACGACGTTGTGCACTTTTTGGGATGGGTAAAAAATGTTAAACTCGCGTAGGACACGTGGCCTAATCGAAAATTCGTAAGACGGAGGAAAAGTTCGGAAGTGTTAAAATTTTAATGTAATATAAATTGTCATGTTTGTGTACGATAGCCCAATAAATGAATATTGTATTTTACCAACAAATGATAGTACTTTTATACTGATTAAAGCAATTCCAAAATATCAAAAATGCACAACGTTAATGTTCAAGTTTTCACTTCTGCCGGCACTCCCAGAGTGCAACCCGTTGTTTTTTTTTAAGTCACATAGGGTAACGACATGCACAAATAATGCTCATTTTTCAGTTTCACTAAGAAAAAACCGACGCGAAAGAGCAATCAATGTTTACAAGTCAAGCAACAAACCTTTGCGTGCTCCTGAAACTTTCAGGGCGGTCAAGTGACTAGGCACATTAAGGTACTTTACTCACTTTTTCAACTTGTATAAGTAAGTAGATACTTGGGAGGATATCTGTCCATGTATTTAGCGTTCAATAGACTTTTTTAGACTTAAAATTTCATTCGTTTTCTGTATTAAAAAGATTCTGAACAAAGGGTTCTGAAAAAATCATTACATATTATATTGACTGGCCTGTTGATCGAGTGTTCGATTCGAACCGGAGGACGTGGGTTCGATTCCCACCCAGGACAAATCTTTGTGTGATGAGCATGATCATTTGTTCTGTATCTGGGTGTAATATGTCTATAATATGTAAGTATTTAGAAATATATAAGTATGTTTATCAGTTGTCTGGTTGCCATAGTACAGGCTCTGCCCAGTTTGGGATCGGATGACCGTGTGTGAGTTGTCCCAGGAGATATTTTACTATTTTTTTTAGAAAAGCCATTTATAAGTGTCTTTTTAATTGATACCCTTGTAGGCTCTTTCAATTGATGTGTCGCTCGGTATAGTCTGAAAAACTTTTCTATTGCGATGTTCCAAAATAATTTAATGTTCATAATTAATGTATTCACTTTACGCGTCTGTGTTTAGAGCACAGGAATTCTTATGTGTACCAAATTGCAACGAAATCAGTCCTGTAGGTACGGAGCAAATAAGCTGTAACAAACAAACAAAGTTAAACAAGATATCGTATAAGGGTTCCAGGATCCAGCCCCAAAAAGAGAGATGATAGGTATTAAAGATACCTTCCCACTTCAAAACGAAAGTCCTTGAACCCATCTTAGATTTGGAAAGAGGAAACAGTGGCAGCTTTGTAACAATTTACATTTCCAAGAGATTTTTAAATCAAACCCTTAAGATCTCTGCCAACCCTTCAAGCTAAAGTGGAAATCTTCAATCAAATCAAAATACCATTTAGAAATAAAAATATAATCTAACGGCTGAGAAAAACTCAAATACTTAGAAAACTGTTTTTCTCGAAATTCTCATTCTGATCGAAAAACTAATTTGTTGGACAAAAAGAAAGGCCGGTACGAGATTCCCTCAGTCACTTAGACGACAAAATGGCGCTTTCGCGTTTAGAAAAATTAAATAAGACACCGAATATTTACACTTATCTACGGCGTATTTTGAAGCACTTTACTTTCTTTCGCTCCCTCGATTTAGAAGGTGGTAGAGGCTAGGTTTCTTTGACAGCGATTATGAAACGCTTATATAAAACGAAAAAGTGAAAAAAAAAGTCAAAAATCATTTATTCAAATTAGGCTGAGTGCCAGCACTTTTTGAACGTCAAAGTTCTACATAAAGACAGTCCCCCAAAACGCTCGCCCGTCACCACTTCCTAGTGTTTTAGCTGGGAAGAAGAAGTGGCGCAACAAACTCCCCAGTAGCAGAAAAAGTTCAGCAATGGACTATGTACCTACAAGAAGAAAGATTTTTATCGTGCATATGGATGTTGCTAGACCGTTGTAGCTTTATAAACCAAAGATTTATTTAGGTAGATAAATACAGACGCCAGCTCATCAAGCTAAAACAATCTGTCAAATTTTCTTTAATAGGTTTTCAACTTTATCTCTAAAGCATTAGGTTCAAGGTTGATTGGGAAAATTTGACAGTTTCGGGTAGCTTGATGTGCTGACGTCCATACAAGAAAATTCTCGAGTTTCGTTTAACCCAGTTTTTCTAGAGTCGAGGTAGCTAGTCAGCAAGGTTCGTAGTCCTACTGGGCTATGGACCTTACTGAGTTTTTGTTTCTAGGTAATTTTACTACAGTTCAAAGCCTTTCTATTTACGTTTCCCATCAATGTCAAAACTTCTAGAATTTTAATCATTTAATAAAAGATTGCGGAAACCTATATGAATAAGTTAGTCCTGGTACGAACTCAATATTTCATTCTTATCGCCAAATGATATAAATAATCGCTTATCGCTTACAGTGATACCTGTACCTAACGTCTAATGGTTTCCGCCCCCCGGTCACGTTCCCAGCACTTCGGCCATGTCTTATTTAATTAAAGAAAAATATAAATTAGAATAAATTTTAATGGCAACATTCTGGTAGAAGCGTCACGTGGGAGAATTTTGGCGGGCGCTTTCATTTTTCTTGTAATTATTATTTTATCGTTTTTATTTTTAATTTAGTTTGTATGCGCTGGGTGAATTGCAAATAGAAAAGCTGGTATCTTTATAATGCGTTTGGTTTAATTTTATAATGTAAACAAGCTAGTTTTCTTTGCGTTTAAGTTAAAAATATAATGAAATGAGATTGATGAATATATTTTTTGTAAAGTAGGTAAATGTTGTGTATGTAAACCTTATTTTTTGTTAATTAATTTCAACGTTTGGTAGTCCCGAGTAGCTTAATTAATTTTCCCTCTTTCGTAAATAGACTAGGTCTATATTAGAATAACAAAAAGGCTTAAATTGTTTATGTATTTGTTTGTTTGAAATAGGTTAGCTTTGGAAGTACCTACTGATTCGATTGCGAAAATTATTTCTGTGATGGGAAGGAAAATTGCACTATCACAGAGTGTCTTAAGGAAAAACTACTTATCTCTATTATAAAAAATACTCGAATCCTGTGGAATTGGCCACGGGAGCAAAACAGCAAGGCCCGTGTTAAATATTTTATCTTTTTAGGGTTCTGTACCCAAAGGGTGAAATGGGGGTCCCGTTTTACCCTTTGGGTACGGACTACTTATTACTAAGACTCCGCTGACCGTCTGTCTGTCCGTCTGTCACCAGGCTGTATCTCATGAACCGTGATAGTTAGACAGTTGAAATTTTCACAGATGATGTATTTTTGTTGCCGCCATAACAGCAAATACTAGAATACAGAATAAAATAAATATTTAAGGGGGCTCCCATACAACAGACATGTTTTTTTTGCCGTTTTTATTTATAAAGAATATCAATTAAGTTTAGTTTAGTTTTTGAGTATGTGTTCCGTGAGTGTATCCGTGGCAGCACAGGCCCTATCTGAATACCAGCGCTGAGTTATTTATTTTTTTAAATAACACAGCCTATACTGGGACCTTTTTGGTCTCGCACGTATTGAATTCATGCTGTTCTTGCTTCTGTTAATTATTGTTTATGACTGTTCGTTTTAATTTATTTTAATTTTCTGTTTGTTTTGTGCGAGTCACAAATAAATATTTTTCTTTCTTTCCTTCTAAAAATCATAATTATAAAGTTTATTTCGTATTGATACCTAACCTGAGGAACTTTTAGCTAAATAATATCAACAACACGGCTCAATCTTCCGGGTTAAGCAAACGTTGCCGAGGTTGGTCGTTGGATGGGTGACCATCTTATCATACCGAGATTCGAAAGCACTAAGCCGTAGGTCCCCCGTTATAGATCTTTACCAGTATTCAGAAGTCGGGAAATCTGACATTAGTCTTGCGAAGGGATATCGTGGTGCCCAGTTACTGGTTTGTGGAGGTCAAATGGGCATAATATTGGTACAGCAATATTGGTATAAGGCTAGGCAAATTGATTGTATAGATACCTTACCTACTTGAAAATTCTCTTTGAAAGCTTGTATTTGAAGCTATATTTAGAACTACATATGTATCTTTTGTCCGCGACTTCATCCGCGTGGAATAGTTACATTGGGCAGCCATTTTTATTTCTATGATACTCATTTTTGAAAAACGCTTGAACATATGTTTATTTATATTTATCAAATGCCTACAAAGGTTCATGGTTTTAATAATCACGGAGTGCCATACAAACTTCCACCCACTTTTCACCCCCTTTAATGTTGATTTCTGGGGTAAAAACTATCCTATGTCCTTCCCCGGGCTCAAACTATCTCTGTACCAAATTTCATCTAAATCGGTTCAGCGGTTTGAGCGTGAAGAGTAATGAAGAGGTAACAAACAGGTAGACAGACACACTTTCGCATTTATAATATTAGTATAGTATGAATTCACTATTCTAGAACCCACTCTATTAATACTCATTTGACTTTCGCTATTTATTGACGAGACATTTATGTAGTGTAAATAATTACACTGGTAGTGTAAACAAATGGCTAGGCTGCCTACATTTCTAAAGGTCTATGATACTTTTTACACCTCACGATATTGTTACGACACCATTCAACATTGTACCAAATTGTACTGCCGGTCTATTCTGTCAACATCTCACCGTGTAAACGTAGTTGGAGTGAGCATGAAGTGAACTGTCATTCCATAAAGGTTAATGGATTGACAGCTCACTTCATGTTCTCTTCTCCTAAGCTTACACTGTGAGAAGTTTTCAGAATCGTACTGTTGAGGCTCTAGACAAATGACATTCTGTTATTGTCAATACGTCAAAAACGTATGGGATTGACAAACGCTGTCAAAATGACACGTGAGCAACCCCTTATATTTTGGAATAACAATCGCATTTGCAGATACAATGGCACTTTCTCTAGCGCCCCAGGTAGAATTTTTGTTGATTCGATTAGCTCCTGTTCAAAGACTAGGTATATTTGCTCCAGCCGGTCGATTCTGTAAACATGTCGAAGTGAAGGCTTGGATGAAGTGATCACGCGGTGAGCTGTCAATCCATATAATCAAGATGGAATGACAGCACACTTCGTGATCACGCCTTCACTTCGACATGTTTACAAAATCGACCGACTGGTGCACCAGATAAACCGGGTTTCGGAAGGAAATATAAGGTCAATATCATACAACCGACTTATGGCTCTATCATACTAACTTAAAACTTGTTGAAAGCCTTTCTCTTCCTTTCTTTAGTCTAAGAAAGGCAGAAAAAAACACCTATATTTTTTTATTTTAGTAACAAACAAAGTACAGCTGAAGTAAACGTAGGGTGAACATAAAAGTGTCATTGATATTCTGTGTTAATGTAGGTAGTTCTTAAAATAAACATAGTACGCGTCGCTACGCTATACGATGGTATATATATATGTATAGTATATTTGTATTTTTTTCATTATGCCATATTTAGTTCCTGTCGTAATCTATTCTTTTATGCATATTACTTGTACAAAATAATTTCGATGTTTCATATCTACCAGGCGTCCCGTGACGGCTCACATTTTTTTTTAAGCTTTAATTGTCTACAAAGTATTGATTGGTTGAACTTCAATTTGAATAGATATGATGCCCTGATAATACAAGACTCGTTTTTTGAGCTAGGAAGTAATTTAATCGTGCTTACAGGGACTGTCCTTATGTTATGTGCTAAACCTAGTAATCACTTTGTGTCCTAGCTATGAGCTAGCATTATCGTCGTACTTATACTTTCTGAGTTCTAGTCTCAAAATCGTATCTCAATAAAATCGTCTAAACTAAATAACCCTTCCAAAGTCAACGTTGGTTAGGTGAAACCCCAGTTTTCCTTACAATTTGCACGCCACGATAAGCACGCCGCACACCTGAGCGACTCAGCGGTATTGAGCAGGAAATAACGCAAGTTTGTAGGCGGCCTAATTTCATTGAAAGCGGATTAATTCTGCAAACTTATTTTTGTATTTCAGAGGGGGTTGTTAAGCTGATTTAACCCCGTAGATGTTATAATATTAATTAGAAGTTTTGGTTTTAAGTTATTCAATTAATAAATTGGCTGCTACCCGCGGCTCTGTCTGGGTGACAGTCGGAAATACTACCAAGGAAATATACTCCCGGGATAAAAAAATACTAAGTGTTAATGCTGGTTTTAAACTATAAGATTACCAAATTCCATCCAAATTCGTACAAAGTCAAAGTCAAAACGTTTATTTCAATTAGGCCATTAAACGGCACTTTTCAACGTCATCATTTACAGTTCAGTAGGTAAAATAATAGTATTAAATTAATAAAGTGACTCTACTGTCCATTCGGAAGAGTAGATTTTTATGGAGAAGAACGGACAAGAAACTCCGTAGTAACTATTTTCAAATAATGGTTTTACAATATTTGGTACCCAAAACTAATTTAATATTATGTGAGGACGATGCACCCAGAGTATGCTACTTATAGGAACAAAATATTACTACCGTTCAGTAGTTTTTGCGTGAAGGAGTTACAAATGTCCATCCATTCATCTAAACAAATTTTCACATACTACATAAGTGATGTAGGATACTTTCATGTAGATAAATAATTGATGTTCGGATGTACTCGTTAATTGGCTACCCACTAAAACGGATCTATTTATGTTTATGTGTGGAGGATGCCCAATTAATAGAAGATTAATTGAGTAAACGATCGTTCGCTATTTTGGTAATCTGGCCCAGTTTGCAGTTTGATATCAGTTTAACTATTATTATTGAATGCCTTAGGAGCTAAATAATAACAGTCGCACGGGTCGATTTATGAGGTTAAGCAACGCTTACTGAGGTCGGCCAGTGGATGGGTGACCTTTTATTACTTACCAGGACGCCTCCGTATATCGAAAATAACTGATGGTTCCAACTGTCTAATGTAGATCGTTGACCATTTGCAGAATTTGTTCGAAAGAGTCACCGCGGCCCTGGAACGCAAAGGGCTTTAGAAGGAACACGGATGGGTTTTAGTCAGTGAGAGTCTCACACGCCCTTCCGCTCCACCCAGAGCGGTAGAAGTCATTTGATGATTTCCCATCCTTAAAAAGGCATCCTTGACCAGTCAGACATCTAACTCCAGTCTTACCTTGAAGTATCGTTTAATCGTGTTACCCAGTTACTGGGTCGTGGAGGTCAGGTAAGCAGTCGCTGCATGTAAGAAACTGATCCTCAGTTGCATCTAGTTAGAATTGAAACCAAACCCAACATGGTCGGAGAAAGTCTAATGACAGAGTACTTACTTTTGAAGACACGTAGATGTGGGTATTGACCAGAATTACGGGGCATAATGTAACATGTTACAAAGCGAGCATTCGTCCAGTCAGTACGCGGAAACGACCACGAACATGTGCGTATGTGTTTTGTTTTACACGGATTATCATACAGCGGACAAGGCGTATCATAATAATTATGCTCGCTGCGAATGTTAAATTACGGCCCGTAACACCGGTCAGTGTTACCGGTCAGAGATTCAAAACAAAATAATATACATATTATTCATCATTTTTAAGGTTCCGAACTTCTGTATGGAAAACCGGAACCCTAAGGATCACTTGGTTGTTTATCTGTCCGTCCGTCCGTCTGTCACAGCTGATTTGTTCTCTCTTAACTGGACAGATTCAGATGAAATTTGGTTTAGGTACATTGACTTCTGTGGCCCAAATACGACGCGTAACGAAAAGAAAAAATAATATGGCGTCACTTTTTGGGGGCAAATAGCTTAAGACACTGAAAAGTCCCTTTATTTCTAAATAAAGAAAGAAACATTTTTTCCTTTCTAAAAACCATTCAAATTAGTGATACTTAGACATATCCAAATCATTCAATTTCACATCCAACCCCAAATATCAACACGACATTTACATCCGAAAAAAAAGGTTCGCCTTTTCAACAACCTTAGACGATTCAATAGAGACAATAACCATTTTATTTTCATTAATACAGGGCTGATCCCTTCGGCTTGTACTGAGGTACGTGAGAACAGGGAAACGTTCGGGTCCCGTAGAGATATTGTAACAAGGGTCTAACGGACTCAGACTCTCGAATGTACTTCTTAAACGGTTCTGTTACGGACGGGTTGGTTTGCCAACTTGTTGGGTAGAAATGTTGGGTGATTTATTTATTTAAACATTACGCACAAAGGTAAAAAGGCGTTCTTAATGCCCTAGGCATTCTCTAGTGCTCTACTAGTCCCCTTAGGCATTCGCTAGTAGTACTTGTCTACTAGTCAACCAAGGGTGGTGAAGTGATAAAATGGCAGGAGCATGCATAGAAGCGAGGAAATTAATTGAACGTGATTGTAATGCCCAGTGTTTGTGAAACAGGTGATGATGAGATGCATTGTCAAAGCGGGGTTTTTATTTAGTTAGGTATTTGTTTTCAAATAGTTATTTACTTCAAATGTTATTCGTCTATTTAAAAATTGTTATAATATTTTTAGGTTTTGGTGGTAAAATATACAATAATAGTTATTTATGATACCAGTGCGGTAAGTCACGAGTTTGTATAAACCAATTTCCGCACGTGTGTCATACAACGTTTTTCAACACATTTGCGAGAGAAAACAGTACACGAGGTAATTAAACAAACTTTTTGTATTTAGATGTCAGTCGAAAAGTTGCAACAATCTTTGACGTTCCTTTTATGGAAATATCGCGAATTTGCAAATGGCGCCATTTGCGCGTGGTGTAAATTAGAACTACATTTTTCGTCTAATTTTCTATTTATTATTAAAGTGAGACAAACGTATTGAACAAAAGCGCTTCCAAGGAAGTTCAATCATTCAGCTTATTTATTCTAGTAATGTGAAACTCCTTGGTGGAATTCTTAAATTTTTTTATGGTAATTAAAAAAAACCGTATAGCATACGCACGGCGGTATACAACGAGGATTGTGGTAAAATAGGTAATTAGTTAAGAGTACGTATTTTACCGCACGTTCTATTGTATGGTACGTAATTTTTAAATTACGAACAATGTAATAATAGCTTTGTAAATGCATTTTTTGAATGTTGAAAAAAATAAACATTGCCAGTACTTGCCATCCGTATGTCGCCCTCACTTTGGGCAAGAGTCACGGTAGTTGTGCCACCTGCAATGGGCACACCAGTATACCGGACAGTTTACGAGAAAGGGATGCCAGCTAAAGTGGTGGAGTATTACTTGTAATTCTATTTCTGTGGGCAGGTCGATTTTATTTTTGGATTGGTTACATTTTGGGGTGGCGATGGAATAATATTATTTTGGCGAATTCTGTTATTTTATTTTTGTCGTTGCTCTTTTTTATTTGAAGAGGTGTTACGAGTATTTGAGATATTGTTTAAAAAATCGTCGGGTGGTAGGTAATAGATAAAATATTACAGGGGTGTTCTTTGTTATCTATGTGAGAGGCCTTGTGGAATTGCCCATCGTTTATGTGGTTTATTTTTTTGGGTTCTGAAACGCAAAAAATAAAAACCAGGTAGTTTCGAATTAAAATCTAACATAGTCCATGGCTGGCTGGCTGGCTATGGCACGTTTGAAAACTTTTTCCACTCTTTTTGGCTGGCTTGGCATGGCTGTAGTAAGTAATGGCATGACTACAGGAAAGTGTCACGTTGGCTGGCATTGGCGGTTGCATACTGGCTGGCGTTACAATTCATTGAGAAAGGTAGAAAAAGGGACCTTTATCCAGTGGGTCTTGCTGGCTGATACGATTATTAAGGGACAGTTATACCAAGACACACAGTCCGCATAGGAAAAATCTGAGTCCAACCTAATTATCGACTTATTTATAGACGACAATTTCATTCTTGAGCTACGAAATGAAAAGATTACCAGCCATTTTTAACAACAATGAGTCTTTAACCAAAATCCAGCACAGAATCCCAATTACCCATTAAAAAAAAACAGATTCATCCTTCATCAAATCAAAAACAAATTAAACCAAAAACATGAAAGAAACAAACTCACTGAATCGTGTTCGCGTTACAAACATTAAACACGACAATATGTTTAAACAGCATTATTCTTTTTAACCCCTCTCCGTAGCATTGTATTACATAATTAACCCTGTCGTGGTTTCAACCCTAAACAGAAGGTCCAATGATAAATTGGATCCCTCCCTCTTCTATAAAAAGTGGCAAAAAAGACAGTTCGGAGCTTGACGTCGTAAATAATTTCGCTTCTTTTGTCTGTTGAGCCTTTAATTGAGTTTTTGTTTCCTAAAGTAAGGCTATGAAAGTCGTGGAGTAACTCCTACCTTTGTAAGGATTTTGGGTCAGTGTCGTTTGAAAGAACGTGGGAGGTAGGTGTGGATAGTTTCTTAGAAGATTAGGGGGAATTAAACTTTGTAATCCAATGAGGTCCTTGAAATGCTGTTTATAACCATTGGTTAGTTGTTTATGTTGATAAAACTATCACAAAATAGCGCTACAATAGGTACTAGATCCTTTGATCTATGTGTTAAGAATCCAGGCATATACCTAAAGGTTGGGGAATTTGTTCGAAAGAGTCACCGCGGCCCTGGAACGCAAAGGGTTTTAGAAGGAACACAGATAGGTTTTAGTCACTAAGAGTCTGACACGCCCTTCCGCTCCACCCAGAGCGGAAGAAGTCATTTGATGACTTCACATCTTTAAAAAAAAGGCATAGGGTAAAACCAGGATAGTTGCCCCAGGGGTATAGTTGCCTCGATTTTAATTACTCTAGCTTCGCGGATGAATCACATGTTATTTTATTTATCAATCGAGAGACTTTACAACGACAACTAAGTAGACCGTGTTGCATGTGTCTGTGCGATTGCAAGGGAAGGCAAGGTGCGATCAAAGTTTTTGCGCGATAAAAATCTTCTCTCTCGGCGGGGCACCTATCCTAAACGTAATTTACATGGATTAGGCAACTAACCCCCATATGGGATAGATGTCACAAAATTTAGAGGTCGACAAAAATCGCCAATATTCTGGAAATATCAAAAATAATGTTCTTTACTTTCACAAATTTGAAGATAATAAACCAAAGTACCTACCCGTTTTATGAATAAAGTGACAACTAACTAAATATATAATAATTATGTATTTTTATAAAAAGTGTGGCAACTATCCGGCTTTTACCCTACCTAAAGATAGGTACAGCTAACTGGATTGTTTTTCAAAGCTGAATGCGAGTCTTACAATAAAACATGGAGGTCGTTATGAAGTGAAGACTATTTCCACAAGCTATTCGAACTTTTTTCTTTTCGCATTTTTATTTCTGTTAATTTGCATTATCTAGATAGAGTTTATTTTACAGTCTAAAACTTTATTATGGGTTATCATAACCCGTAATTATACACTTTTAAAATAGTCCCAATTTGAAATGTTATATCATAACCTCCTTTTTTGACGTCGGGTAAAATTTATGATTTCCAGCCAACAATTACACTGAAATATTTTTTTTTTTTTGCGAATCTAATTGCGTAATAAATTCATCGCGTGCTAGTTTTAAACCTGGGCTTCGAATGTTCGTGACTATAAGAGAAGTGTGCAATTTGAAATACGAGTATTTACAGGGCTTTTTCGGAATTGTGACGTGTTTTGCAAACTTTTCTTAAGATTAAATAACGTTTGTTAATACTTTGCGGGAGATTGGCTGGAGAAGGCAAATCATCGGATAGTGTGGGAGGCAATGGGTCATCCCGTTGCTCAACTGTGGGACGATAAAGGTAGAAATACTTATAATTTCCATAATATTATTTAGTTTTTAAGAATGATATTAAGTTATAAGTACCTTGACATGGCCACAGATTAAGACGAAATTGCATGGACGAACTTGATTACCGAAAACACTGGCCCGCAAAACGGAGGAAAGAAGTGCGTTGAGTGAAAAGGGAGAGGGAGGCGTAAGCCCAGCAGTGGTATCTTCTTCTCTGTCGTTTCACTCTTGACAGAGCGATCGAGGCGTTCACGTCGGTGGTAGAGGCGGACTCTGCTCTCCGCACGATCTTCCGCCATCTCTCCCTGTTGGCAGACTGTCTGGCGCAATCAGATACGCGGCTTCCTAGTGCGGATTTAACTTGATCAGTCCAACGCATAGGTGACCTGCCGCGCGATCTAGTAGTAGCAGTGGTAAAGGCTAAATACATATTTATAATTTCGCAGTGTGTACAGAGTAAATTTTGTCTAGGGTTTTAACTGACTAGGCCCTTTTTTTAAGGTCGGTAAATCATCAAATGATTTCTTCCGCTCCGTTCGAAGCGCAAGGGGCCAAAGGCGTGTCAGACTCTTACTGACTAAACCCATTCTTGTACCTCTTAAAGCCCTTTGCGTTCTAGGGCGGTGACTCTTTCGAATAAATCCCGCAACCCTGGCAGGCTCTGGCCTTAATCGGCCCCGTTTTCTATGCTAACATATCTTGAGGCTCGCGTGGAATACAACGCGCCGTCGACCTGGGCCTGGTTGTGATCGGACAGCGACCCACCCAAAGCTTACCGTTCGCAGGCTCGCACCTACAGTGGTTGGGATTCGCCTTGCGACGACGCCCGTGGCGTCTTCTGTTATGGCGGCTGGGGCGTGAGGTTTGTCTCTACCTCATCGCCTCCTCCTTCACTAGCGTTACTGCCGGTCGATTCTGTAAACATGTCAAAGTGAAGGCTTGGGTGAAGTGATCACGAGGTGAGATGTTCGACATGTTAACAGAATCGACCGGTTTCACAGAAGATGGTGACCGCTTCCCATACCTCCTCGCTCCGGAGTCCAGACCATGGATTAAACCAGGGCCGGACGCGAGATGATATAGACCAGATTTAACTGCACTTACCTTACCTACTAAACAATTCATGCATAAGTTACTTTTCATCCCCATCAGAGTTCATAAAGCATAAAACTAAGTGGAAACTGCAAAATGTATCGTTATTACCCTCTAGAAACTGAGTATTAGCCTCATCAAGCCACAAAGCTAAGCGTCCATTTTCCTGAACATATCTCCTTGAACTGCTGGGACCTAATACTGGTTATAAATTAATTTCTCATGTTATAACTGAGTCTAGTGAGATTAATATTGTATCAGGAAAACCTTTTACATTGCTGTGCTGTGTTTGAAGCTGCACCGCAGGCGAGTAACTCGACTTAATGAAGTTGTGGTTTTGTTTAGTTGAAGTGACTGTTGGAGACAAAGCAAACAAGTAGATTTGCGAATTTTGCAATGTTGATAGTGGTCTTAGAATATTTAGTGTGTAAAATATGTAAAATCATGTTGGCCTAGTAAAAGAGGTGAAATAATTTTACTCAGTGTAGGTAATCTTGTTTTAGATAGAAATAGTCCTATGGTTGTTTGTGTTACCTTTAAATCAAATTATTGAAAGGAGGTCGGCATGTTTGACATGTATGTGAACTTTGTTTTGTCATCATGGTCCAATAAAGACAACAATTAATTCATTCAATACTAAACCGCGACTCAAAGTTATTAAAAAAAAAAACTACAAGAAAATTAGGTAACAGTTCGATCCGGCTTGGATTCAATTCTTACAGTCGGTGTTAAAATGTCAATTTAAATTCTCTAACGACACTAGCGCCAGTATCTATCCTACTAAACGAGGCACAACTCGTGCATGGGTAATCATTCTCACTTAGCCCCTCTCCACTCCCATCGGGGATTCAAACGAAGCAAGAAAAAAAATTAAATGTGCTTTATTCCATACATTATTTTAAAAGCGTAATGCAGTGTTCATAGCCCACAGTTAGTTTCCTAGCTGAGTACTTTGTTCTATAATAATATGTAAAATGGAATGAACGGCTTTCAGTTAGCGGAGTTGGGTAGCGAAACAGTGATGGGTTTGGCAGTGTGGGGAAGCTTTCCTAAGGGTGCTTTCCCACCAGAGATGTGTTTTTTTTTTGTTTTCAGTCATATACAAACAACATAATTCTTAAGACAATTGGTTCCTTACAATATACCTTATAGTGCCGATAATGTGATATAATGGTAAAAATAAGTACAATAAACTCCAAATAAGGAAAGACGCGCTAGAAATACATATTCATTTTTGTATCAGAACATGAGTTCACTGAAACATATGCCATTATCAGTTAAAGGTGATATGCTACGAAACTATGTCACCGTTGCCACTAGAATAAAATAGAATAGTTCTTTATTTGCACAGAATGTACATAGATACAAGTTGTAGATGTAAAATTTAAAATGATTCTTATACTAACTACCTTAACTAAGGCATGCAAACAGTTTAAACTGGCATAATATAAACTTATTTAACATATATAACACATTCTATCGATTCAATATAAGTTTGACATGATAAAATGAAATTTAGTGAATAATTTGACATGGGCAATACAATGCATAATGTAAAGTTTAATATAATGGGATTATAAATTCGTCAAGTTTGAGGTCAATACAATTAAATTAAAATATAAATGATTTAGTACAAGTCAGGAAATACAGAGATGTCATATTATCAACTTAAATTCTTATCGGTCAAAAATTTGACAATTGGGTAATAACATTTATTAATTAATAGATCTGTCAATTTCTTTTTGAAAAGTGGAAATATCTCATTTTTTATAACATCGGGTATTTTGTTAAATATTATCGGACCCATACATATAATACTTCTCTTTAATAGGGCGGTATCGGAACCACTAACAATAAGCAGATTTTTACACTGATGCTAAGCTATGTAGCGGAGCGAGTAAGATCCATAGCACGCATCCGTAACACGCATCCGTAGCACGTACCCATAGCTTGCATCCATAGCATGCATGCGTAGCACGTACCCATAGCTCGCATCCATAGCGTGCATCCACACCACGCATCTTTCGTAATAAAAACTTAGCGAAGTTGAATCAGTTTCCATCAGTGCTATGCCATGTGAAACAATGAATATGTTTGATGGATATCAAACGCATCCATAGCAACGTTGCATAGCACATCCCTGGTGAAAAAGCACCTTAAAGCTCATGTTTTGTTTTTAATGCTTAGCGTTAAATTATGTTTTATTTTTGGCGAGGTAAAACAACATTTTCAGTTCATAAAATTACATTTATCCACTTCCTTATCTCACGGAGAAGGGCTGTGTGTGCCCAGCAGTGAGAACATTATAGGTCGGTTATATCCAGTGATTGAATAATCGGGCGCTTATATACCTAAACTTCTTCCCGTGAAAGAATAAAATGGACATTCCTTTCTATTCAAAAAGGAATGTCCATATTATTCTTTCACGGGAAGAAGTTCAATCCCAGGAACCCGGGATTAATTGTTTATTCAAACAAGTAATCCCGGGTTCCTGGGATTGAACAATTTTGTAAAAACAACTATAACATACTTAATGAAATTTTAGCGGTGGTTATTTTGATTTAGTATCTTTATTTTATTCAAAACAAATGGAACACCTATATAAAATTATAATGAGAGTTCACAACGAGTTCTAACTATATTTTGTATGCGGGCATTTTTAGCAATCTCAGGAATTTCGAACGATTCCGGGATCTGGGATTCAGAAAAGCATGTCCGTATTATACTTTTGTGGGAAAAAGAGGGAAGTTTAGGTAAATTAGCGCCCGATTATCCGATCACTGGTTGTATCTCTTAGTGTGATGTCTACTCAATTAGATCACCATCATAGAAGTAATTTTATGATTCCAAATGCAAAATTATAAAAAAATCAATGCATTTTCAAAAGTTTTTCTTTATAATGTGGAAACTTAACTTTAGAATGTTAATTAATAATATTTTTGAAACCTATAAAATTATCTGTTGTATGTATTTTTAAATACGTTTACCTTTATCAATCTAAAAAGCCGCAACCATGACGCAACCAGACTTTGAACCAAGCAACGTCCAATACCTACCAAAGACTTTGGTTTAACTTTCAAAGAAGTGTATTTAACTATAGAAATGCAACTAGAAGTTCGTGATGCCAAAAATAGGTTATTAAAGTAACAAGAAGTGCTTAAACTCGACACCAGGCGTGCAGAATACCTAAAGAGGACGCTTTAATTACATCCTGAGATTGCGTTGCATCCTACTTTGAAAGTACTTGGCGGCAAAATTGTATGTTAGGTGTGTAAGTGCCGTTATTTTTTATTTTCCTTGAGGTGTAAGCGGGAGGAAAGGTGATGGGAGATTATTTTGAGTTGCGCGATAATGGCGTGATTCTAAATTAATTAGGCTATGTTAAAAAAAATATTTTTGGTTTTCCTGCTGTTTAATAAGGAGGGAAGTTAAATGATGTTTTACTTATTCCTTCGCGGTTTTCTGTTTAATTTCGTTGTGGGATCCAAGACAGTTGAATCGTTTCTCTGAAACTCGTCGAACTTCATTGACTCGACGTATTTCTGGTGGTCGATAGTGTAGGTTCTGGGATAAATAATGTGGGGTCTTATTCTTGTGTTGGCCCGAAAACCACGAGTGTAATGTTCTATGACTTTTTGAAAACTCTATGAACTCTCTTCTCTTCGTTAGGTGTTTTACAAGATAACCCTGTACTGAAAATATTCAGGGTAGCAGGGCACAGGGTACATATGAATCAATCGACAAGGAAGTGGGGACGCATCCGATAGTAAGAGTAGTTTATTCATTAAAATAAATAAATACGGGTACATATTTGAACGTCAAAAATTAAAATACCTCCGAGTAAAATGTCAGTGCTCAGAACATCGAAAAATTCAATATCGATTGTATCGAAATATCGAAAATTGTTAAACCTAAGCTTAGAA
Organism: Mamestra configurata; assembly: GCA_002192655.3. Lineage (NCBI taxonomy): Eukaryota > Metazoa > Arthropoda > Insecta > Lepidoptera > Noctuidae > Mamestra > Mamestra configurata. The sequence continues at coordinate 478,194 of NDFZ01005333.1, forward strand.
TAACCAGGATTGAAATGCCGAGTGATAAAAACATCTGAAAAAAAATGTAGGTACAAATTTTTATGCATTACTTACATGCTTGCTTGCAGCATGCGCCTCATGCAGCATGCAAGCGAGCATCCACAACCAACATGCAGAATGCAAGCAAGCATGCAACATACAGCAGTCATGGTTTCTATCACGGCTCCGGCGCTGCGGGGCTCCGGCGGTCTCATGCGAGCTTATCGCCGTCGATAGTTTTAACGCTCACCACCGCAACTTCGGTTTGCTCGTCCGCGGCGGCGAGAGTTAAAGCCAACTTCTCCTCAGCTCGCGTGCCGCTTAAATTACACTCTAGGGGTAGGGCAGACAAGACTACGTGGAGTCGGTTTTGCAGCGATTTTGAAGGATTTCCATAATATGACCTGTACGTAAAAAATAAATATCGATATTTAGGCATTCGATACTCTGTGCTTCGATATTTAGGACATTTGATACTCTGTGCTTCGATACTTAGGACATTCGATACTCTGTACTTCGATATTTAAGCCTTTCGATGTCACTTTTGTAGATAATTAGATTTTAGAAACATTGGACGTAGGTTATCTAACCATTCGGCAATATAAACTTACGTTATTTTAATTTTCGGTTTTATGGTCGTTCGATATTTAAATTTTCGATGTTTTGAACATGGATATTTTACCCGTAGGTATATTAATTTTCGACGTTCAAATATGTACCCATAAATACAAATGAACACAAATAGCGCTCTTCCTGCACAAGATAAGGAAACCAATTATCATAAAGCCTTAATGTTTGCCACAGTAATCATTAGAACAGTGTCTTCCTGGTCTGCTGTGGAATATTATCTGGCACAGCACATTAGGCTGCGATTAGAGGAAAAGAGGAAGCGTATGTCTTGATCATTATTTCAGCTGAAATACTTCCATTTCTGGACTTTGGCCGCCCCTAAGCTTTGTTACCTAATGTTACGATTTTTAAGGTCACCCTAGTTGAGAGTTTATGGGGAGCCAGATGACTAGCGAAGTTAGATAATGGTCAGTGGCATTTCGCCATAAGTAACAGAAAAAATAAGAGAACATGATTCATATACTTGACACAAGTCTCGCACCATTAGTTGCAACTTTGAATCAGGTTTATCGCTTCCGCTACCATTGAGACCAACTCTTTAGAACGCTACCGCTTTTCGCCCCGCTAACTGTGTTGGAGGTCACTACTTAACACTCACAACTATTTGCTGACGACGTAATGAGGACTGCGGTCAGTTTAACCTACCATAAGCACCTGATAATATCGACTACACACTTGACTTTATCATCCATTGCTCTTTTAGTAGAGTTAGTTGAAACGAGAACCAGAATGAAACGCGCAATGGATGGTGTTATAAGAGAATTTTCAACGGGAATTGAAATGGTTGCTGTGTGGTTGTACAGGGTCGTTATAATTTCAAAATTAAGGGTGGGAATAGACTCGGTATCATGCTAGTTATAGTGTAAACGGTAACCTCTAAGTTAATGTCAGCAGTTTGTTAAATTTGAGTTCTTTATTTAAATCATCTAACTTTTTTCGTATGACAGTTTGAGTACTTTTGTTTCGGGAGAAATAAATGACGGCTGAATTTTCAACCAGTGTTATTTTAAAGGGTGGGCTTTGAAGTGGCCTGCCTCGACATGCCATACAGTTTTCTGTAATTTTAAGGGTTCTTTCCAGTTTTGTAAGGATTTTATTATTCAGATGTGGTGATTATGAACACATGTTGAAAAATAATGTTAAAAGGAGGAAGAGAACAATTCTATAGACTTTTTTCTCTTCATGTATAGACATAAGTAAACCAAAACCAAGACATAAAATGCCATTAGTTGGAAAATGGCTCGTTATTTTTTTCTGAATTATAAACAGCTTCCCGATACTATCGAACAAAGAATACAAAACTAAAATGTTCGAACTAAAGCAAAAATTGCATAAAATTTTCCAAGTAGCTCCAATAGAAAAAAAAACTTAAGTATCAATAATATATTCTTTGAATATAATAATTTAACGATCTAAAAAACTTGGCTATACCTAACAAAATTCCTTTGTGAAAAAATACAGAAATATATTTATTATAACATCCAACTTTGTACTGACGAAAAGTTGGGGCTGTCCTGAAATGTTTCCTCAGCCGAAAACCATCTTTAAAATTTTCCTGTACAAGGATGATTTTTGGTTGTTACAACAAGGGTATCTTGTCAGCTAGTACCCCATATTTTCTGTTTTTTAAATGATGATGTAAAGCTATGAATTTATGCGAGTCTCTAGACGTCAGAACAATTTTCTTTTTCAAGTGTTTGTTGCGAGAGTTTCAAGGATTCGGGTTCCGTGGCTCGGAAACTGGGATAAGTGCGTTATGTTTTATTTATGCAGGTGGCTTTTGGAGTGCGTCGAGAAATGTTGGACCACTTTTAATTATGACTGCGTAATGTGTGTCGTTATAAAGTTGGGAAATTTTCAGCGTGTAACTTTTCCTGTAGGGGTTTTATGTTACTTTTATTTTAGAGCAACCGATACGAAATTTATTCAGCTCTATTTTAATGCATTCAAAAAGAGGGGTGGTATCATAGCTCCTAAACGGATGAATCGTATTTGATTTAGTTTTTTTTTATTCGTTTGTAATGCGACTTCATTGATAATGTTTTTAGGTACGATTTAAGAAAATCTTCTGTTGATTGTTTAATACCTGTTTGAAAATAACTGTCTTGCGAAAGTTTCAAGGATTCGGGTTCCGTGGTTTGGAAAATGGGTTAAGTACGTTATGTTTTATTAATGCAATTGGCTTTTCGAGTGTGTCGAGAAACGTTGGGCCACTTTTAATTTATGACTGCGTAATTTGTGTCTTTATAAAGTTGGGAAATTTTCAGCATGTAACTATTTCTTGGTGTTAATGTTACTTTTCTTTAAGAGGAGCCGATGCAAAATTATTCAGGTCTTTTCGTAATACAGGTGATAGGTAGGACCTGTTGTGTAGTTATTTATGTGTCTGTTTTTTTTTCATCATCATTCTCATCATTCTCCTGCATTTAACCCAATAAACCTATTTAAGGTCGGCGCAACATGCCGTCTTCTTCTAAACTACGTCTCCGTAAGTTAACAAATAAAAAAAAAACCCAACAAAAAATATTAATAAGTTTTATACACAGAACCCAAATATTTAAAATAACTTTCGTTTCTCGCAATGGAAATAATTCAAATTATACTTAATTAATGCCTGCATATTTTTACTTGTTTTCTTCATAGCAAATAATTATCGGTGTCTGTGTGCAGATTATTATGGCATAAGGAGAGTTCTCGCAATTTTAATAAGGGCGGTAATCAAATTGTCCAGAATAAAACTTAGTAGGTAACGGAGAAGCGTTTCGATGTGTTCAAAAACTTGTTTAAAAGTGAAAGAATATGTTATTTTAAAAAAAAGTTCAGTCAGCAAAATGTACGTCAAAGAAAAGTGGGTAAACTAGGGTAAATAGATAGGTTAAAGAGATGGGGTAGTGACCATAGGCGTGCAGTAGGCTATAGTAAGGGTATTCCAGCCCATACACAATGCCCAAAAAAAAAAAAGAACTCACCACATTATTCAGGGTTGAAATCACGATACTGACGATGCGAATTTTCGTCTTTGGGCATTATGTATGGGCTGGCCTACCCTTACTGCACGCGCATGGTAGTGACATGACACATGATTGCATTAACACGCTCAAAATACATACTTTCAGAATAGAATAACACTGAGCATATTTAAAAGTATGTAGGTGTAACCACTATGTTCTGTATGGTGTCGGACGTAAAAGAATAGCACCATTCCATCATTTCCCGTGGGTGTCGTAAGAGGCGACTAAGGGACTCACCAGAGACTGGGCAGCAGCATTCTCTGTGCATTGCAACAGCTACACTGCGATCGCTAACCCGCCTGCCAAGCGGGCACGCCCTTTATGTCTGGAGGCTTATTTACTTTGATTTGATATTGTTTTTATGCTTGAGTTTGTCTGTTTATGCTGGCATAATGGAGTGTGCTAGCTTACAAGTAGCGAATTATTTAGTTTTATGTTTTACGTGTTACCTTTGTTGTATTGTTTTCTCTGTAAGAATACTTTATATAAATGCTAGTTCTTATAACTCAATGGACAGATGTATTGCTGGGGAGTTTGTTGCGCCACCTCTTCTTCCCAGCTAAAACACTAAGAAGTGGTGACGGGCGGGCGTTTTGGGGGACTGTCTTTATGTAGAACTTTTAAATTTGAATAAATGACTTTTGATTGATTGATTGATGTGGCGATTCTGGCAAACCTTGCGGGTGGCCTATGTCCAGCAGTGGACGTCTATCGGTTGGTAAATATAATGTAACCACCTTTCCTTTCTCTAGACAGGAACAAAAAAAGACCCTTAAATAAAGAAAAGGAATAAAAGAAAAAAAGTATCTAAATCACAGGGAACTGATGTTGTGCAAGTTTTAATGATTTTTGTTCAGAAAAATTAAAAACTCCGTAATACTGGTGAAGAATGGTCACGCCGGGAGAAAGTTATAATTTACGGATCAAATTAGTGGTGAAATTAATGTTAGGGATACTTTAATATTGCTTTGCATTTGTTTCCCAATGAAAAATACTCCTGGAAATGTTTTTCTTAAGTAAGAATAAGAATCATTATTTCATGAGCGATAAAAATTAAGAGGTTTGTGTTTCGATATTAGGTGCATAAGTCATTAAATGTAAATGCTTACACAGACAGGTGCGACTCGATTATATGACACTGATATCAATGCGACTACATCGATGTCGTTTTGTCACGTTGCACCCGTCTGTTAACCTTAACTGGTTTAATTTTAGTGTAAATACACGTACCCGTAAAGGATACGCACGGCGCTTTACAACGAGGAGTGCGGTAAAATAGGTACTTAGATGAGAGTACCTATTTTATTGCACGTTTCTTTGTATGTTGAGAAATTTTTAACTTTCGAACAATGTAGGTATAGTTATACAGACTTCGTAAATGCATTTTTTGGGCAAATGTGTTGAAAAATTATAAACAGTCGTAGAGTCATAGTCGTCTCTAGATTAGAAAGTTAAAATAATAAAAATCGTAGTTAAAAACTTTAAACAACCATTGCCTACGCACTGCCTTAGCAGGTACAGTCAACAACAGAAGTCACACAAGCTTTTACTGAACGCAAGTTTACGTAACACTATAAAGCATTCTTTTTTATTAATTTTGTTACAAGACCAATTTTGGGTCCCACATTGTGGGTCCCAGAAAATGCCCGATGACATCGCGGGAGACCCAGGCGAAGATGGTGGGACGAGCTTGACCCCTATCGGCAGGATTGATCCACACTTGCCCAAAGCCGGGAATAGTGTAAGGAAGAAAGGAGGCCTTTGCCCTGCAGTGGGACACAATTAGCTAAAACTAAATAAAATACAAGACCAATTTCAGAAAATTTAATTTGGTTTCAAAAATAATGTGCTCGTTGCACCGTAAAAAACATTTTACAAAATTTCATCCTATACAGAGACACAAAGGCAGACTTAAAGCCTTCGGCTGACTTCGGCATTAACACCAGATAAAAAAAAAATAAAAAAATCCATCAACACAGAAGAAAATTGATTTGAATTTTACGTACCTAATTGTCACATATTTATGCTCATAACTGTATCTGCATTATGACTGCGTCCTTCCTTTGTAGGCTCTGCACACTTTTCCACACCCATACTTACATCCCACATATAAAATAAAAAGCCAGGAACTCCCGGAAGGCGTCTATCCTCCATACTAGTTCTTTGTCTAACCCGTCTCTCATTAAACTTAGAATTAATTTACCCAGGCAGGCAGCCATTTTGAACTTATACGCATACATTTTTGCCCTTTCACGCGTTGCCTGTTAATGTCTCTGTAAGGGTCGTTGAAACGGCAGTCTCACTAATTGGTCCTATTCATAATTTGCGAGACGATGCCTTTGCAACTGTTCTATGACATCTGAAACTGTAGCCGTGAAGCGGTAAGCGCTGGATTTTTTGCACTTTTTACGCTTGATCTTTTTGATTGGTTGGTTTTGTGTTGTCGCGGTAAAGTTTGGAATCGCTATTTAAAGTTGTTTGAGTGATTTGAGTTGTCAGAAAATGACATATTGAGTGAGTTTGCGGGTGAAGAAATTACAACAAATGAACGTCTTATGAACAATTGACTACTCAAATTAGGTACTTAAAAAAAATAACGTAAACGACGTTCCACCACGCATGTGGGATTTAAGCACCGATTATCCACTGACTCGCACTTATTTCTTCTTCAAGTTTTATCTCAATTTCTCAAGTCAATGTCGGCCATTCGTGATCGATTCGACAAACTGTCCATTACTTTTCGCCGGGAATCCCAGTATTTTGGTGTCAAGGTGACATCTGTCAGATTCGTTCTAAATTCAACTAGGTAGGTACGTAATATCGCGCGTCGTCCTAAAACCAATTCGTTAGAATCGTTGAATATCTAGTCGAATTTAGAACGAATCTGACAGATATAAATTTGATTTAACACCAAGAAGGTACTGGGGTTCGCCTTTCTTGACAAAGATAAGATAGAAAGATAAAAGTTTATTTAGGACCCGCGCAAATAAAAAAACTAAAATCAATTAAAAATTAACAATTATAATTCATTAACTAGCTGCTGCCCGCGGCGCCGCCCGCGTTAATGTCGAAAATTAACTCAACGGAACATACTCCCGGGATGGAAAGTATCCTGTGTGTTATTCCAGACTATAATCTACCTTTGCGCCAAATTTCATCAAGATTCGTTAAGCCGTTCTGACGTGATCGAGTAGTAAACATCAACACTTTCGTAATCATAATATTTAATTACATAATTATATTATATTTTATAATTAGTATAGAAGTATAAATTAGTAACAGCTAGCAACATTAATTGGATGTTTGTGCCAAAGCAAGCCCTCCCTCTCCTTCTCCCACACAAGTCTGTTCTTCGCTAAGTCGGGCCAGTCCTATCGGAACGAGTCGAGCTCGTCCCGCCATCTTCGCCTTGGTCTACCGCGATGTCTTCTTGATATTTAATGAGACCCATTCAGTGGTACAAAAAAAAAATGAAAACAAAAAAAAAACTGAGAAAATAATAAAACAAGAATGCCTTAAAGCATGTAAATTTCGTAATTAATAAACAAACACGTATCAATTAATATTTTATACCGGTGCTGTTAATTAGCGTAAAATTCAAATCAAAATTATCTGGTTCGGTAAAATTGTGATAATTGTTATGTCATCTTTATTGATTTGTACTTGTTAATTTTATATGAGAAATTGTGTTACAAAATGTTAATTAAGAGATGTTCAAATTTTATCACATTAACAGACAGTTTAATGAATTTAAAAAGTTATATATGTAGGATGTTTAATTTAGAACGCATAGAAACTTTAAAATATTGAAAGGTGTATGAACGCAGCGATGAGTGAATGAGAGAGTATGTGTGTGAAAGGGAAGGGAGAAAGTTTTTTACGACGTAAGAGGAACGTGAGTAACTACGAGGTGAAGAAGTTTTAATAAATAAAAAGCAGTTTCAAGAAGTCAAAAGCCTTTATTTTGGTCTACCACATAGCCCCCCACATATATATAATTTAAAAAGATATCTATTATTTATTCAAATGAAGCAAAGAACGTTAAATGTTACATGAGACAGTTTCCGAAAACATCCTTGACCACTTCCCGATATTTAGTAGGCAAGAAGAAGTGGCCTAACGAACTGCCCAATACATGTATTTGAATTAACAAAAGCCTACAACCTACACGAATTAAAAAAAAAAAGAACTTAAAAAAAAACAAAATGTCTGCTGATTCCACCGCTTAGCACAGCGCTGAATGCGCTAACATATACAAAGCTCCCAGTACGCCATAGACGTGCGAATGAAAGTTTTTATGAAGTCACCCGTTCCTCGAATGATGACGTATCATCAGTTATCGCTGCTGCTGCAAAGCGCTTCCAGTTAGCAGATCTTCAAAGTAGGCTGTTTCTAAAGCCTTTTATTGTTCAATTTCTACTTGAATGCGAGCTCGTAAGTTTTAACGTTGCTCTTTTGAATTTGTGTTCCGAATTTAGACATGGAAGTTGTGTTTGTAAGTGGAGATTCAAAGGAAATTGCTGGTGTATCATCCTACTGTTCTGATAACTGTCGCCGGTTCTCAAACACTAGACAACCTTTGAATGGATTTTTGGTGTACTTTTAACATAAATTTAATACATAACCAATAATTTAAGGCTCCGTTAGAATAGGTGGATAAATTTTAAAACAGCGTTCAGTCATTTCATTTCATCAACTATATTGGGGTCGGCTTCCAGTCACACCGGATTCAGCTGAATACCAGTATTTTACGTGGAGCGGTTGCGTACCAGACCTCCACAACCCATTAACTGGGGAACGCGGTAGTTTTTGGCAAGACTGGAGCCAGTTTACAAATGACAGTCGGGACCAATGGCTTAACGTGCTTTCCGAGGTACGGAGGAAACTCGGTACCTATGTTAAGATAGTCACCCATCCACAGACCAACCTTGGCAAGCGCTTAACCTTGATCGACCCGTGCGGCTGTTATTCTTTAGCCACGAGCTCCTTCCGTAAAACAGCGTTCAGTACCTACTTCTAATCAAAGATATCCAAGCAATAAAACGCTGATTAAGTTATTTTATTGATTTTATTTTGACCAAAAATAATAAATTGCCGGCACACTAGAATAAACATGTCCATTAGGGTAGGTACTTGACGTGATCACGTGCACATTTCTAGTATCAGAATTATGAGATAACAAAGACATGGATGTGTTTATGCATTGGGTAACCAACATTTTTAATATATTTTCGACAACTGTTATTTTTTTTCTTGTGAGTATTTAATGAGTTTTTGCTTATTTAATTTTTTTACCATTGTCTTTATTTTGGTGGTCTGAATAATTTCTAAAAGTTTGTCCATCTATTTTAATGGGACCTTATGACGGTTCACAACGGAATTACTAAATAATAAACAGCACGAATCACACTTATCACACTAATATCATAAAGGCGAAAGTTTGTGAGTGTGTGTATGTTTGTTACTTCTTCACGCACAAACGGCTGGACCGATTTAGATGAAAGTTGGTATATAGATTGTTTGAGTCCCGGGAAAGGACATAGGAGTTTTTATCCCGAGAGTATGTTCCCTTGGGATAATTTTCGAAAATCACGCGGGCGGAGCCGCGGGTGGAAATTAGTATATAGATAAAGTTAACTACAGGCTACAGGGGTCTATGGGCGTACAAAAGAAACGCGACGGACGTGTGAAAGCACGTGCGTTCGCAACTCTAATATGAAAACAGAGAAACAACACCATATACATTTATCGGAACCAGGAATATCTTGCTGTATTGTTGTATTTTCAAAGTAAAAGCTGATTGTAGACCAGGAGCGAGGCTAACTAAGCGTAGTTCTTTGATAACGTAAAAATAAAATATATTAATAAAATGTATTACTACAATTTTGATAAAAGATAAATGTTTAATTTTTTAAGGTACATTTATTTAAACGTCATTAATTTAAATACCTTTGGGTAAAATGTCAATGTTCAAAACATCGAAAACTTAAATTTACCTATTTCTGTTCGTGAGATACAGCCCACTGTCAGACAAACGGACGGACAGCGACGACTATGGGAAAATACCAACTCGAACCGTGCTCTAGCTTCTGTAGTTACATAACACCCATGAAGGCCTATGTGAAATAAAATATTTTTTATTTTAGCAATAGGACTCCGTTAGTTAGCTTCAAATACGGAACCCTAAAATGATCACTTATATTTCATGACTAAGCAGATTAACCATCAAGCCCCAAAACAGGGGTCACAAAATTTAAAATGACATTTATTTCTGGTCTCAATGAACAAGAAAGTGGTTTAAAAAGTGCTCGGGCGTTTCGGGAGGGGTCGTCAACGTTCGGGTCAAGGTCCCGAGTTATTTTTATTGGTTACGTTAGTACCGTCTTGGACATAATTTTAAGACTGCCGCTTAAGTGTGGTCCAAGGGATGTCGATGATACTAATAGGTGTACTTTTCTACAGAATAAGACAAATATATCAGTGTAGAAATATGGGATGTATGGTGTCGGACGTTAAAGAATAGCACCATCCTACTACTTCCCGTGGGAGTCGTAAGAGGCGACTAAGGGACTCACCAGAGAATGGGCAGCAGCAATTTCCGTGGTTCTATGTATTGCAACAGCTACACTGTGATCGCCAACCCGCCTGCCAAGTGTGGTGATTATGGCAAACCCCCCTCTTGGAGGAGGCCTATGCCCAGCAGTGGACGTCTTTTGGCTGATATGATGAGAAATTCATTTCGTCATCAAATACAGAGGTTTAGTCGCTTAAAGTTGGAATTACGAGTATGTGCAGCTGCTACCTTGCATTTGACTTTTTTTTTTACTATATTTGATTTATTATTGAGAGTTCCAGCTTAGCGCATATCACATGAATTTGACATTTTTATTCAATAGTGACACATTCTATAAATCATTAAAAAAAGTTTTATACAAAACTATATTGAGAAAATTGTGCAATACATTCAGATCCTGAAACTGAAAATTATATAAAGTACCTAGTTTTAGATCAAGTTAACATTAAAATATCATAATTATGAACATTAAACATTTAAAAATTGTCTAATGTACTAAATAAGGGGCACCCCGCTCAAATTATGCCTTGCACCACACTCGCAAACGTCCCCAAAAGGCTAGTCGTGCAAGATCTGTGACGATCTCCGTTATAGCTTCATAAAATACCTCACGCTACCCCCATTTTAATGGCAGCTTTCCACTCCTGGGAACTGTATTGTTTTTAATCTTCCAAGATAGGTAAAAATCGTTTTAGGCATTACCGACGATATTATAATCCTAACTAATAAGTGAATTTGTTTCACGCCTAAATCGCTGAAACGATTTTGTTGAATTATAGTACAAAGATATATGGGACCTTTCATTTTATTTTTTTTAAGGATGGGAAATCATCAAATAACTTCTTGCGCTCTGGGTGGAGCAGAAGGGCGTGTCAGACTCTTACGGACTAAAAGCCATCCGTGTTCCTTCTAAAGCCCTATACGTTCCCGGGCCGCGGTAACTCTTACGAACATATTCCGCAACCCTGGCAGGAGATGGGACCCTGGAGACGGCTCTAGGCTTCTGCCAGCGGCTGTGCCCGTGAAATTTGCCACTATCGGAAATTATTTTAAGGGGACATACTCCGTAGGTACAAACCTAACATACTAAATTTTTTTTTTCCTTAGCCTATTGTGTCCCACTGCTGGGCAAAGGCCTCCCCCATATCCTTCCAGACATTCTTTTCTTGCGCCACCTCGAACCAGCATTCGCGGTGTGCATCCAAATCATCTCGCCACCGCTTTCTGGGCCGGCCTCGGCGACGCCGTCCATCCTCTGGCACCCATTGCGTGGAGACTTTTGCGCAGCGGTCACTATGCATGCGGCTGGTGTGATCCGCCCAGTCCCATTTCAGCCTGGCAGCTTTTTTTCCCACGTCAATGATACCGTATGTGTTCCGTACTCTATAAATTCTTTTTAAACCTAAAATACTGCGCTCCATTGCCCTTTGACATACCCCAAGGCGGAACTTTTGCGACTCGGTGAGTGACCAGGTCTGAGCACCGTAGGTTAGGACGGGCAGAATACACATGTCGATGAGTATGCGCTTCAGGAACTAAAATGTTACCGGCTCATAATTTAATGGTTTAAACAAAGATACCTAATTTGAAAAAAAAATAAGTAAAGATAAGTATTTACGTAGACCTACTTGATAGTTCTAAAGATAAAGTTGAAGAGCTGCTGACGAACAAGTTACTAACTTACCATGAGACGCAAACATTAAGATACCTAACTTAGTTTTTTGAAGTACCTTCGTTTTTATGGTTCCGTAGTCAACAAGGAACCCTTATAGTTTTGCCATGTCTGACCGTCTGTCAGTCTCAGTATCAGGCCAGTCATGTTATGACTGGCCTGTTGGTCGAGTGGTTAGTGACCCTGACTGCTAGACCGGAGGTCGTGGGTTCGATTCCCACCCAGGACAAATCTTTGTGTGATGAGCATGATCATTTGTTCTGTGTCTGGGTGTAATTTATCTGTAATATGTATGTATTTAGAAATATATAAGTATGTTTATCAGTCGTCTGGTTGCCATAGCACAGGCTCTGCCTAGTTTGGGATCGGATGACCGTGTGTGAGTTGTCCCAGGATATTATTATTATTATGTCTGTGGTTTAGCTCAGAGACGCGTAGCACTAGAAAGTTGGAATTTTCATATGGGTATACATATTAATCACGCCGACAAAGTGGTAAAATAAAACTTCGAAAAAAATTGTATCGTCTATCTCATGGCGTGGGGTGTCGTGTCGTTGGATAGGTCGTTTAAAATTTTTGAGGGTGTGCGAAAATCAGTTTTCCATCCAATGATCGGTTTGCGAAATATTCATCTTCAAAGTGCTAATTTTTATTAGAGTCAAGTGTCCATTATCCATATCCATATCTAGTAGCAAACATAACGAATTTAAAAGGAAAACTATCACACTATCTAGCGCAGCTAACTAGGCTGAAAACGTTGCTGAGTAATTTAGTCGACCAACATACAAAATGAAACTAGCTAAGTAAAAACTTCGTAATAATTCCATAGAATTTTACCTAAAACTACAATGCACTTGTAACTTTGTATGCTTAAAGTGAAATTCGTACCGATTTTATTTGGTCATGGTTTACGGGACGAGCAACTACGGAACCTTTCACTGCGCGCGCCCGACACGCACTTGGCCGGTTTTATATATACTTGGGTATAATATGTACGAAACTTTTCAAGTTCAAAAGTGTCGCTCTCTTTCTATATCCAAACTTTTATCGCAGATTATCAGAAAACGTAGGTGTAATAGTGAAGATAAAATCTAGGAAGATACTCGTTTGAAGTCTATCGAAAAGTAGTTACATATTTGCTTTGCCCGCAAAGTGGCCTAACTTCTTCACATGTTTTTTTATTGAGTCAGCGATTAAACTTTTTCTGCTTGAGTTAAAAGCTTACCAACTAAGTTGATCTTAAGTTGGCAACCTCTGCCTACAGCAATGCAAAAGATTTCCTACCTTATATTCAAACAGCCAATTTCAATAACGTTTCTACCTTTAACCAACTGTCAAATTAGCTACTAAAAGTAGCTGAAACGTCATATTTGAAAGGCTAAAATAACTGTTAAGCTGCAGGCTGCCCTGCGGCACGATGGATCGATGATTTGAAGAAGGTGGCTGGCAGCGGAGGGATGCGGACCGCTCAAAACCGGGATGGCGATCTTTGGGGGAGGCTTACGTTCAGCAGTGGACGGCAATTGGCTGATATGATTAAAGGTAGATACGTTATTGAAACCGGCCGTTAGTCATGTTACCCACTCGAATCAGTCAAACTGATATTTTCAGCTTTATTGGTTTTTTCCCACGGATTCGCTTGCGTTAAAGTATCCGATAACTGTCTCCAGGGTATCTGCCACACGGAACACGAATGGATTTTACTCAGTAAGAGTCTGACACTCCGCCCAGACTGGAAGGGGTCATTTGATGGTTTCAGATCTTTAAAAAAAGGGTACCATCTGTTAGAATCGCGGAATTGTTCGAAAGAGTTTCCGGGGCCTTGGAACGCAAAGGGCACTTGAAGGAACACGGGTGGATTTTAGTCAGTCACTCCGCCCACAGCGGGAGAAGTCTATTGATTGTACAAATTTTATGAAGATTGGCAATTTAGACGTGAAAGCGAATCAAACAAACTCACTTTTGCATTTATAAAGACTTTTGCCCGCGACTTCGTTCGCGCATTTCCCGTTCCCGAAGAATTTTCGTTTCTCATATAGCCTTTAGCATTCCTTATAAATGTGGTTACCATATACAAAAAGAATTTTCCAAATCCAACTAGTAGTTCCAGAGATTAGCGCTTTCAAACAAACAAACTCTACAGCTTTATTATATTAGTTTAGATTAAATTGAAGATAGATAGATATTTAATATATTGTTACGCGCCAGAATTAATGTCGGGTACATAAAGTTACTACTAGCGCCATCTAGTATCGAGTAGCAGAACTAGTAGAGTCAAGTACCTTCTAGACATTTCTTTGCCAGAACATTCTACACTTCTCGATATCTGGTCAGTCGGCAGCGATAGTTACGAGTACTTTCCAGATGTTTCGAGAATAGAAGTTTCTAGAATTAACTGTCCTATATAAGGAGCGCGTAGTCCGCGACCGAGTCAGTATTGGAATTGCGATACAAGCGAATACTTCAGAAGCGATCGTCAAGTGCGATTAAAGTGATTAGTAGTGAAGTTGTGTTTTATAATTAGTGAGTTAAAAGTTGTAAAGTGTTTTTAAATTAAAGTGTAATTTGGTTACTTAATCGGCTGTTTTTAATGTCACGAACCCCAAGCTTGTAACAATATTATCGTTGATCAAGGGTCTTTTGTACGACTTGCGTCTGAGTCAATTTCCCTAACTCTATTCGTCATTATGAAGGTAATTTTCACTTATATTTTCCTAAACTCCTAGTCAGTTAATTTCTTTAAAAGACAGACAAATTAAATCAAATAGTCTGGATTAAGTCTAATTTTAACCTTTGAATTAGGCTTAGTTGCTGAGTGAGTGCCTCCCCAATAATCCGCCAAAAATCCGCTAACTAAATGAAAAAAACAACAGTCGTCCTACTCCTGTTATTTCTTAGAACAGTCTGGCCTATTTAAATCTAATACTACTTCAATTAATTTCATTATTAAGTGTAAGCTTTGATCTTTGCTGACCTTTCATCCTTATAACTCTAAAACTAACAGAATTCGCAGAAAACAGACTTACCATCCAGACAGATTAAAGTCCGAACTGTCGACCTAGATAAAATTCTATATTTCGAATGCCGCCGGTAGGTATTTTATCTAACTAAATACGAATAGGAGTGATTATTAAATTTTCACGCCCTGTTTTGCTAACTAAATGCGGGGATGATTGGCTCCTGAACTTATTATTATTTTTTTGTGAGAAAAAATACCGTACCTAATCTAATACCTTTAAACGAGCAATTCTTGTACATATGTATATAAATAATCTGAATCTCGGAAACGGCTTCAACGATTTTCATGAAATTTAGTATGCAGGGGATTTCGGGGCGATAAATCGATCTAGCTAGGGTGATCCAGGTACGATTCATGGGTCGTAAGATTCTGGAGTCTGGATTGGCTGGCACAACAGTGTCTCAGATTTGTGTGCCCCAAAACATTACCACGTCCATGGCATTGTTGGTGGCAGCGCCGAGGAAATTTTTTCTGCTTATTTTGGGGCACAGAGAGCAGGATGGGAGGTGGAGCATATGGCATCGTTGGTGGCGGCTCATATTCACTTTGGCTGTATATTTTGGGGCACTGTGGGCAGGATGGGAGCTGGAGCATATGGCATCGTTGGTGGCGGCTCATATTCACTTTGGCTGTAAATTTTGGGGCACTGTGGGCAGGATGGGAGCTGGAGCATATGGCATCGTTGGTGGCGGCTCATATTCACTTTGGCTGTAAATTTTGGGGCATGTGGGCAGGATGGGAGCTGGAGCATATGGCATCATTGGTGGCGGCTCATATTCACTTTGGCTGTAAATTTTGGGGCACTGTGGGCAGGATGGGAGCTGGAGCATATGGCATCGTTGGTGGCGGCTCATATTCACTTTGGCTGTAAATTTTGGGGCATGTGGGCAGGATGGGAGCTGGAGCATATGGCATCATTGGTGGCGGCTCATATTCACTTTGGCTGTAAATTTTGGGGCATGTGGGCAGGATGGGAGCTGGAGCATATGGCATCATTGGTGGCGGCTCATATTCACTTTGTCTGTATATTTTGGGGCACTGTGGGCAGGATAGGAGCTGGAGCATATGGCATCATTGGTGGCGGCTCATATTCACTTTGGCTGTATATTTTGGGGCACTGAGGGCAGAATGGGCGGTGGAGTATAGTTTGTGACTCAGCTGCCCACATGATGATCCGTCTTGGTAGCCCCTTTTAGCGAGGTCGATGTTACACTTTCCTTTGTCTGTATTCTGGAGTGACAACCGCGTACCGGAAGACAGCATTGCAGCATTGGAAAGCCACCCTCAAAATCGACCGATGACCTGGACCGCTCGATGTAGTGACACTTGGCTGAGTCCTGTGTCCAGTATTGGACGTTTTCGGCTGAAATGATGATAATGATTTATCGTCTCTTTATCATTCGTTCATCAACTCCTTCGTGACTGAGAGATTGAATGATTGAGTGAGTAACAGACAACGCACAGCCGAAACTGCTGGTCGCAAAAAGCTGAAATTTGGCAAGTAGGTTCCTTGGGTAGTGTAGGATTTCCAGGAATGCTTACGGGAACGGGTAAAAACGGGATATATGCGTACGAAGTCGCGCGCAAAAGCTAAGGCTAAAAGCAAAGCAAAGTCGAAAAAAAAACATCTAACCGCGGTTCTTTGAAAAGATACAGTGAGTTTTTTAGGTTTCATACTGAAACGATGTATTTTATTGTTGTTATAAAATTAAGGTTGTACAGGGTGACTTTTTCAAGTAGTAGTGGATGCTCAAAACCAAAGCTTGCGATGCAGCTTAATTTTTATCAATTTTTAAATTAATTTGATTTCTTTTTTTGCTACTTTGATATAAAAAAGAAATCAAATCCATCGAACATTGTTATTATTTGGGCTTTAAGGATCTTACCTGTTTCCAAGGCTGTTTCAACAAGTTCACTAACAAAGCCTGTTCATGACAAGTCTGGTCCCTTGTCAACAAGTCTCAATATGATCAACTGAAGGTAATCAACGGATTACAGAGAAACGTTATTGTTTTATTTTGTATCGAGTTTATTGAGTACTCGCATTTGCCAGTGGCTTTGTCCGTTGCGGAATTTGTTCGAAAGAGTCACCGCGGCTCTGGAACGCAAAGGACATTAGGAGGAACACGGATGGGTTTTAGTCAGTAAGAGATTGACACTCTCTTCCGCTCCGCCCAGAGCGGAAGGAGTCTTGATGAAATTCCATCCTTAAAAAAATCTCATGTCGTTTGCCAAGGTCTAGGCTACAGAAGCGTAACAGTTAGTTTCTATCGCAGCGATAATATTATAACGATAACGAACTAGCGGATGTCACGCGGTTTCACCCGCATAGTTCCCGTTCCCGTGGGAGTACGGGAATAAATTATAGCCTATGTTACTCGCTGATAATGTAACTGTCCATTGCTGAAAGAAGTTTTCAAATCGGTCCAGTAGTTTTTAAGTTTATTAGTTACATACAACACTGTAGTAAAATTTTTATTCTAATAACCAAGAAAAAAAACATCCATTTACAAAGATAAATCTCTAGAGAATTATTAACAAAATAAAATAAAAAAATAGCTAGAGATCAAAAACACAAATAGTAACCTACCTGCTCGAGTTACTCCAAAATTCGTAGAATTTCATACAAAAGGAAAGAAAAATATTTTATCAAGAATTTTCAGAGAATAACTAATTTCCATGGAAATCATAGACATCGTTATTTTCATTAAATTATTATGCTTGTGAACGTAAAAATTTTAAAAAATTGTTGCAACTGCTCATCGGTACCCCACGCTCCTGTGTCGATCCCCACGCTCCTGTGTCAATCCCTACGCTCCTGAGCCAATCCCCACGCTCCTGTGCCAACATCATCCATCGATCGACGATCGATCGATTGGTGTAGTAGAATCTATCGATCGACGTCGACTAATCCATTCTACCATCGATCGATTGGTGTGGCCCTTACTCCACCTGTCATCACCGTGCCTTAACGTTTTATCCTACCCAACTCTATTTAAGTTCACTAACTCGTTTCCCATTTTGAGACCTTCATACGCCTTCGGATCTTAACGTTTGGAACTTGGTCTATTGGCCCAGCAAAGAACGTTTCATGGCTCTTTGTGAAGTGTGCACGCCTCAGCCTGTACACAGCCTCTTGCCTGAGCGTCCATGGCTCTTTGACAATTATAACCTACTAAATTATATATTCTTTTAATATTTTGTGGTAAGTAGGTAATGGATATAGATTATGATATATGATTTTTTTGTGTGCAAAAAGGTCAGGCTATTTAGAGAGTATATATAACATTGACCATGGTACAGTCATACAGAAAAGTTCATCGTTCATCATCATCATACCAGCCGAGAGACGTCCACTGCTTGACACAGGCCTCCCCCAAGGGGAGGGGGGGGGGTTGCCATAATCGCCACGCTTGGCAGACGGGTTGTCGATCGCAGTGTAGCTGTTGCAATGCACAGAGAATGCTGCTGCCCATTCTCTGGTGAGTCCCTTAGTCGACACTTACGACACTCACGGGAAGTGATGGGATGGTGCTATTATTTAACGTCCGTCACCATACAGAACATAACATGATCATATCATANTGTTGTTGCTTACGACCTTTTCAACCGAAACTGTAACAGAAAAGTTAATATCAGCGAAATTATTTTACTTTAAATTAAACCAACGTTTTTTGAACGATGTGTGTGATTTTACAGTGTTAATAGGGAATATGCCTGAAAGAAATATTTATTATCTATACACTTTATCTGAAAATGTAGAAAAATATAATACTAACAGTGAAATTAGAATCAAAAGTGATCGAAAAACAAACGAGATATGACTATTTTAAACAAATATATCTGTCTCTCTCGCGGAGACGCCGTTTACCATGGCAGCTGTATAGGCGAAATATATTTATATTTGACGTCAGACTTCGTATCGGACTTCTCTTTCTAATTGTCATCTTTGAAGCTTTATAACTTCATCGCTGATGAAGGTATTTAAAAAAAATATTTCATAATTGTTTACTAGAGCCAAGAAGTATGTCATTTTGCAAATAAAAAAATGCATGCATACCCTATTGATTAATTTAAATAAACATAATTGTAAAACTAAACTTCATAATAATTTAACCACTACATAATGAAAATAAATGAATGCAAAAGTATGTCTGATGTCTGCTCAAGAAAGCACGAAGATCTCTCCCACTTTATCTTAAAAAAACATAAAACATGTCTCGTCCATTTTGTTTTATGCGCCGTTGAGTTAATAAGATCGCTTTTACTCTAAAATATTATAAAACAGTGAACAATTTTAATCATAATAAATTTAAATGCATAAGTCGACGCCAACTATTCATAAATCTACAAGCTTGTTATGAAGTCACAAAGAACTGTTTTGTTGCTCATTTTGTTTCAAAAAGCTGTAAAGTTTGTGAAATTTCAATACCTAGTGAATGAACCTGCAGTGTTCTGAATTGGTTTTACCTTTTCACCGCTACTGACTGTATAAAGTCAACATTCGTCTATGACGTCAATCGTTGAAAGTTGGAAAATTGGCAATTTAGCAAACAGTATTTACCAACTACGTAAAAATCTGGAGTTGAATTTTCTAGGGTACCATACGTCTGGATCACTAGTGTTCCGGTATGTCTCTCTGCTTGTTTGTCTATCATCTATCTTGACTGGCCTGTTGGTCGAGTGGTTAGTGACCCTGACTCTTAAACCGGAGGTCGTGGGTTCGATTCCCACCCAGGACAAATCTTTGTGTGATGAGCATGATCATTTGTTCTGTGTCTGGGTGTAATTTTTCTATAATGTGTATGTATTTAGAAATATATAAGTATGTTTATCAGTTGTCTGCTTGCCATAGCACAGGCTCTGCCTAGTTTGGGATCGGATGACCGTGTGTGAGTTGTCCCAGGATATAATTATATTATATTATATATATATTATATCACAGCCAATTTGCTCTGAATGTAGAATACCGATTCAGTTTAAACTTGGTACACAGTCAAATTAACTTTTGTTACCCGAACTCGTCAGCGTTACGTTAATAAATATTTTTAATATGGCATCACTTTTAAACAAGCGTTTCCCACGTCATCGTCGATATTATTGTACAACAGGAATCGGATATCGGCATGAAAGTAAAAACAAATCATACGTCTCAACTCACCGGAAAGTGTGGAAGGCTATGGCAAATATAGGTTGATCAAAAAATAACTCCCAAAACGGGGCATGGTCTACTTACAAAGCACGTCACTGAAAGGGTCAGCCCTTTCTGTGACGTACCAATACCAAAAACATCACTATCACTACATAGTATAAAACAAAGTCGCTTCCCGCTGTCTGTCTGTCCCTATGTATGCTTAGATCTTTAAAACTACGCAACGGATTTTGATGCGTCTTTTATTAATAGATAGAGTGATTCAAGAGGAAGGTTTATATGTATAAAACATGCATAACATAGTAGAGAAACACTGATAATTTTAGAGGTTTCTAGTGTGATGTCGTAAATAAACACATTTTTTTTGCGCTTACATTGCAAACGCTGGCTGAACCCTACGAGATAGGTCGTCGTGATTGGCCGCCATGGCCAAAATCGGTCAGGAGGACTATATTGTAACACTAGCGGACTCACGCTAGGGCTAATTAATATTATTTTTATAAATAAAACCACGTTTGAGGTTTAAACTTCATAATGTATTCGGCATCTGTCGTAGACGAGCGCTGGTACAGGAGTCGCATATAAAAATAAAACATATTTTCATATTCCTATAATTCAAATTCTCTTTTACTTTTTTCCAGACGCTTCCAAAGATCCACCTTGTCTGCCAGAAACCTGCAGCCAAGGCGATCCTCCTGGCAATATATAAGTAACAGGAGATACTGGGGCTGTTTAACTGCAGAAGTGTGATTATTAATTGTCAAATATCCACATATTTAAACATCCAATTACTTACAATCATCATCTTCTGCCTCGTCTTTTCTCAATTATATTAGGGTCGGCTTCCAGTCCAACCGGATTCGGCTGAATACCAGTATTTTACGTGGAGCGACTGCATATCTGACTTCCCCAGTAAATATTCATCATCATCATGATCATAACAGCCGATTTGTTGTTATTAACACAAACTATTTTTGTCACTGGACGCCAAAATATTATATACATTTATATATATCGTTTACTATATCACATCCGTATACTTCAACATGAGGTTCAGTTGAAAACCAGCGTCAGGGAACTACTAAATGTCTGGCTTTTTGCTGAACTGGACCTATTTGGCGCAGTCGCTGGGAAAACAAAATGATTGATTTAAAATTAAATTTTCTTTTATTTGTACTTATATTGTGTGTATCGTATGCGCCAAATAAACTACTTTTCTTTCTTTCCGAAAAAC